>JACJUY010002424.1:0-94028 GCA_014220935.1 Platorchestia sp. MABIK | reverse complement strand
GCCCCGCTTGTCATAAATAGTCAGCGATCTTACTTTTTAGGCCAGTTTGTTATAAAAGCAGACCTAGTCCCTAATTATGCAAGATATGGGCTGTCTTGCATGGGACTTTAGTAAGGAGCAAGGCTGGATTTGCGACAATACCCAACGGAAAAAATCGCCTCGCCAGGGCCGAGCACGAGTAGAAGCACGAGTAGCGAGAGGCACGAGTAGCTTTGATAAACCTCCGTAAATTTTTTGAGGAACGTTTTAGAATCCATTTTACTGATTAATGTTGGTAAAGAAGAGGTAATATAGCTAGTTCTATACAATCAGTATTATTCAACAAGAATGAAAGCGCAAACACGATGAAAACACGAGCGAAATGACGAGTTGAGCATTCCGATCCCACTCACGGGTCAAACAGCAGCACAAGCCATAAGCTCCATCCTCAAAATAACAGGAAAATCTGATCAGCTCCAACTCATGCCCAGAAATTGGCTTCAGTTGGAGCACGAGCGTCCACACACACTACGCAAATTGGCCTGAGTTGGGGTTTGCGCACTGAGTTGGAGTTGGCGATATGTGTCATGAATGGGCCCCTTAACGCTCATAAAGATAGGTAATGAACGTCTCTTTGATACGATCAACACCAGTATGCAAGTACAAGATTGCTTTTATCACGGGTACTGTTAGGATGATTATATATGTTTGTCATCCACGTCTAGAAAATTTGTTCGAGAAAAGTATTGAATCCCGTCTGTTTTGACGGGCCGTGAACACTAGTATTTGAATAACTAGGAATTAGTCGTGCGAACAAAAGGCTTATTAAAATTTCATCTACATGACCCAAGCCCGAGACCACAAATTTCTGGATGACACAGAGTAATTTTGTTGGTCGAAATTTTTTCTTTAAAATGACGAGGCAATTGTACGCATTTCAACCGCAATCGTCAAATGTGTTTGTTCATTGTCGCGACATAAAAAGTTGGACGTTTATTAATTTTGACGTTGTACTATCGAACTGCCCACCAAATGAAAAACGCTCGTATGCATGGCCTAGAGAAGTACAGGATCACGCGTGACCTGGAGCATTTTCCGGATTTTTCTCTGATGGTACCATGATGCAACTTTTCCGCTTATGCGAGTTTGCACCTGGTCAGAAACTGGAAAGTACATTGCAGAGAAGTGAGTGAATTCCTCGAGTGGCACTTCGCAGAAAAACTTCCTGTAACTTTTTTCAGCCTGTGTGCTGAACTGTAAAGCATCAATCTACAACTCTGAAGGCGTGGGGCTGCATGGAATCTTCTCCGAAGCTCCAATAAACCGGAAACAACAAAGTACATAAACGTTGTGTGAGCTCATTTGAAAAATATATGTTGTGAATCTTTTCTTTACTCATTTTAAGCTAGATCATGGTGTCTCACCATTTCTGTGTTATATGTTAACGCTTTTTTTACTTCGATTTGATGAAAAATAGTATTGCGTCAAACGGTCAAAGTTAATATGTACTTATAAAAAGTAAATATTACGTAGCAAGCAGTCCAAAATATTAGCAATGTTCCAAATAATTAAGTTCAAGGTTTGAATGGTAACCTGTAAAATGGTGAGCAAATTGTGGGTCAATATTGATTTTTGGCCTTTCATGGAAATTAATTATTCTGTTCCAAAGACTCACTAGAGGAACACATTTAAAAACGTTTTACACGAATGACATTCTGCTCGCTGATGCGTTATTTTTGAGATATAACAATAGTTACGTTCAGATAGGAATAACATTATATGGTCGGTTGCTTAGTCGCCGCATTGTTGGGTCACGCCCACTTTTCTGGCGGGACACGCCCACTTCTTGGGGCGAAAATAACAGCCTCGGTTTTGGTAAGCTATTTTAGCATGATTTATGTTATTTTAGGTTAGTTTATTGAACTAACCTACCACAACCTATCCCAACCTCACCCATTGATACGTTAATACCGTATTAGAACATATTTACGTGTCCATTCCTCCACTTTTATATACGAAGTTCTTATAACTTCAAAGTTGATTAACTCAAAAATAACGCATAAGCGAGCAGAATGTCATTCGTGTGAAACGTTTTTAAATGTGTCCCTATAGTGATTCTTTGGAACGGAATTACTAAGTTCTGTGAAAAGCCTAAAATCAATATTGACCAAATTGTGTAAAGTATAGAAAAAACTTAGTGTAATTAAGCTTCTAATTCACAACAAAGTAACCATGGAAGACAAGCAGAAAACATCAAGCTAAGAGAGTCAAAGTTGATGTTCTAGTTGATGTTTTATCCTTCTTTGTCACAAATTTGATGGAAAATTCATAGAAGTTTTTTGTAGCCATCTTACATGGTGCAAGATAATGCATAATAATGATATATTAATCAAATTTTACAGCTTGCTTAATTAAGCAATTTAATTTTTCATTAGATCTTTGAATGTAACCTAAATTTTACCTATTTCATGTGTACAATAAATGCATCAAATAAGCAGTTGTTGTGCATGTGAAAATGAATATTTGACTGTGTTCACAATTATATTTAATTTATTGAAGCAAAGTGTGTATATTAAAACAGCCAATTTTTATTAGAACAATCATTTATGGCTTACAAATTGTGTTCAACATGTGGTTATTGACAAGACATATTTCTCATAGTCAAAATAGCTTTCTAACTATTGTCAATTTGTCATCAACACCAAGATAAGGAATGATATTTAAACTTTATAAACATTTCAGAATATTTTTACTTGCAATGTTAAAGGCATCATGCTTCAAGCTTTAGCTAATTTCTACAAAGTGAAAACTGAATTGAGACCATGTTTAGTTGCAGTAAGAGAATTTCAATTTATTGTGTCTCGTTAATGATTGTGCCGGTTCAAGATCTCACTCACAAATTGTTGAAAAATTTCTTAATTCATTAAATCAAAAAGGAAAATTAATTAATTTATCAAGATCACAAATAATAAATTTCTTTGACCGTTTCACGCAACTCTATTTTTCATTGAATTGGAGTAAAAAAAACATTAACACATAACACAGTAATGGTAAAACACCATGATCTAGCTTAGCTTAAAATGAGTAAAGAAAAGTTCACAAAATATATTTTTCAAACAAGCTCTCATAACGTTATGTACTTTTCGACCAGATGCAATTTATTGTTCTATAGTGAAAGGGTTTATTTGCATAGAATAAAGCTTTCATAGGATCATGCCTTAAAACTTGAAGCCACTTATAGTTTGCTATGTGCTGCGTACAAGTTTCAAGTCATTGTACAAGTATAAAGCCAATGTACAAGTCAAATCTTGACCTGTCATTGCTATAGATCTAAGTTATTAGTAGATATAAAGTAGTAGTAGGTAGAGGTATTTAGGTTTGGGAAATGAAGTTGGGTCAATATGTAATTTAATGCTCTCACTCAATTTAAAAATTCCCTTCCAAAGAATCACTACAGGAACATATTTAAAAACGTTTTACGAGAATGGCATTCTGCTCGCTGATGCGTAATTTTAGAATTTTCCAACTTTGAAGTAATAGGAACGTCGTAAATAAAAGTAAAGGAACGGGTATGTAAAAATGCTGTAATATAGTATTGACATAATGATGGGTAAGGTTAGGTTAGGTAATGTTAGCTTAGTTAAATAAACCAACCTAAAATAACATCAATAACCTTAAAATAGCTTACCCTAACTTACCCAAACCGACGCTGTTCGTTTCCCACCAAAAAGTGGGCGCGTCCTGCCAAGAAAGTGGGCATGACTCAACAATGCGGCGATTAAGCAGTCGACTATATAATGTTATTCCTATCTGAACGTAATTATTATATCTCAAAAATAACGCATCAGCGGGCAGATGACATATGGGGCTCTTATAAGATGACAACAATGTGGGTGGCAATTACAGCGGTTTTTGTGATGGCTGCTGCTGTGTTTTCCATAATGGTGATTGTGACAAACTTTGAACAACAATTAGATAGTGTGCTTCCGTGTAACGATGTGAATTTCGTATTATTGAACTGTGAGATCTACGGCGCGATATAGTACGAATTACTGAAGCGCTAACAAATTAATGCTAATACTACTACTACTACTACTACCCAGCGGGCAGAATGTCATTTGTGTGAAACGTTTTTAAAGGTATTCCTTTAGTGATTCTTCGGAACAGAATTTTTAACTTCCATGAGTGCATTAAAAATACATGTTGACCAAAATGCCAGGCACTTCAAGTAGGTGGCATTGGGTTCCCTCACCAATATTTTGTGTAATTGTTGCTCTAAATTTGAGGTGCATGTTGTTTCTATCACTCCTAGATATTTTATGGTTGAACTTTGTTCAATTTTATAAAGCCTTATCTACTGAGCTTGATGTTAACTCAATCATCCAAACCTTATCTTTCAGAAAAGATTTAATTTACAATTGGTTTCAATGATGTCAGTCTCTGGGATGCAAATTCATTAATACAAACTCGGTTTTAAAATTATTATCTTAAATTGTGTTTGCATGGAGCTTAATTAGAGATCTCAGAATAGAAGAAACCCTTGCATGCACTAGTATAGTATTTTATTAGTAATTATAATACATTTAGATAGCCATTGGAGATGAAGCAATAAGTTATTAAAATCATTTTGTTTCTTTTCCAGTATTTATATTAGTTATCCTTGAATCATGGGTCAGCTTATCAGCTGTTTCCGTGACCATTGTGAAAAAAGAAAAAGAAGAAAATTGTCTCAAGATGCTAATAGCAGCCAAGAAGATAAATCCTTGATTCCTGAAGGCTCTAACATCAATGACTCCAATAAACATCACAGAGTAATTCTCATTGAGGAACAGGATGACCCAAATGAAGTGGTTCACAGCAGCATGCCTCCCAGTAGTGCTGGGGAGAGTGAGGTTGTGTCCTCAAAATTACCTGAACTGCCAATACAAGTTCAGCCATCTGCCACATTCAGTGCTGGCCCTATTGTGCCATTGGCAGCACCTGAAGACACTGCTGATCTTAGAAGTTCCATTCGATCTGCAAAAGTTCGCTCAAGATCACCCTCACCCCCTATGAAACCCTTAGTTAAGAAAAGTAAACTAGAAAATTATCTGAACTTTCCTATCTTTGAAGATCGGCCTACAAAAGAGTACATACCCAAAGCAAAGGTAAATGCTTATTTAAGTTTGGTTTTGATTTGTTGGTGTGTAATAAGTGTTTTGAAAAATGTCCTTTATAGTTTATATTTAAGTTTCAATTGTGTTTTTGGTGTGTCTGAAATATTAATTATATTTGGAGAAGGGGAATATTAATGTGTGGTAATGAATTCTTATCTTCACTGCCTTAGAAGCTAGCGTGTTTCATATTGCTTGTGTGTGTTAATACAGTGCTGTTGTTGCCATTGAAAGCATTCGATTCTGTTGATGATCTTGAAAAATACAGAATAGAGTACCACTAAGAATTATTCTGATTTCTTATAGAGGCATATGAAAGATTTAAAGGAAAAATTAGCTATTCCCTTAAACTACAGAAATAGCTATGTTTTCTTGAGAGAGGGAGTGATAGGAAAGGATGATCTCAGTTATTTTGCTAGTAGATAATAGTTTTTGTGAATGAAATAGTGTCATTCATCATTTCTACTATTATGATTCATTGTTTTTATTATTATGCAACAAGCGCTTGTAAACTGAACAGTATATTGTTTGCTAGTATGAATAGGCATGTATTCAAGCTTTAAATTTGTGTGGTAAAGTGGATTTTTTCAACTTATCGAATTGAAGTACATGTATGAAAAGACTGAAATTCTCAACTAAGACATTTTAATATATTTTTGATGGAAATTTGTTTAATTTTTGTAGAAAATGTCAAAAGTCCATCACTCTTATATATGAGTATACTGTAATATACTACCTATATCAGAGCTCTATTTTTAATTATCGTGGTCACATGGTTCATTGCACTCACATTGAAGGTAATATTCCTCTCTATAACTTCTTAACTTTTCAAAAAATAAGCATAAATTGGGCAAAACCTTTTTGGTAAAAAGATCAGGTTCAAAAGTGTTTGGTCCTTGCCCAAATTCATAAGCAGCTTTTACATGGCTAGTAGCTTACATGTTCAGTGCTGCCCATTTTCTTTCAGGTTACCATCATTTTGCGAGGCCTGTCGGGCTCGGGAAAATCTCACCTGGCTCAAAAGCTCATTGAGAACTTTGGTGACCATGCTGTGGAATGTTCAGCTGATCTCTACTTTGTTCAGCCTGATGGAAGGTTAGTAGGGGATATAGTTGTGCATCATGTGTGTACATTGTACTGTATTGTTTCTTTTTTTGCAATACCTTTGTTACTTGAGTTCTTTATTTAAATGTTATATTTTGGGTTATTTATCAGAAGTTGCTCAATGACTTTTTGAGATTTTCAGATAATTGTAACGAATGCTTATGGTCAACTACTGTTGGTAGATTGGAATGGTAAGATGTGCTGTTAGGAATTTATTATCTACTTTTCCTTGTGTGCATTCAAGTTACTGTTTCATTCAGTTTTTCATGTATTTTTATATTTCCTGTACCTTTGACTTGTTTTCTCTCATAATATTTAGGTATTTGCCTAATTATTGACGATGGCCTTTTGAATGTGTCATTCAAATTTATATCAAGTTGCACATTTGTTAGCTTTTGATTCTTCACTAATTTCTATGTAACCTTCCTTGCCAATGCGTTTACGATATTCTTGCATTGCTCACCATTGATTGTGTCAATAAGCTATATATACAGAAAAGGCCTCGTATTGCTGCTGATTTAGCTGTGCCTTGATCCATGATTCAGTTTGTGCATTTTTTTTGCAGCTATGCTTTTGATCCAACTCTCCTCAAAGATGCTCACGGCTTCTGCTATGAGAGGGCCAAGCATGAGATGTCTGTAGTCAAGCGGCCTCTGGTAATCATCAACAACACCAACATCAAGCTGTGGGAGTTCAAGAAGTACCTGTATTTAGCCAAGGATCACAACTACACCACACTCATCATGGAGCCCAAGACACCATGGGCATGGAATCCTAAGATACTGGCGCAGAAAAACCTTCACAGTGTTGACGAGGAATCCATCGCTAAGAGGGTGAAGTGTTGTAGCATTTTGTGTTCTAAATTTAATCTTTTTTTGTGGTTATGGTTTCTTAGGATATTTGTTGTGTAAATAATGTGTAAGAAGGTGTGGGTCATTCAGTCTCTAGAGCTAATATGTGTTACAAAGTTCTTATCTTAATACATTCAATAAAAGCGATAAGAAATGTATGAAAAAAACAATTGTGTCGCAAATCTGTCAAAGATTTTGGGGCTTTTGTCCTTCTGAAAATGCCTTCTCCAGAGTTGCTTTAGCCTGCCTTAGAGTAGTAGTAGTATATGATTCAATACATTCGAAACTGGTGATGCATTTTCTGCTGACACCATTTTTAACCTATTGACGGTCATCGCTCGCTTGAGCGGCACCTCTACGGTGGTTTGGCACAGTGTCGCTTTAGGGCAGCGGTCACTACTTGAGACTGATTGCATGTCCTTACAGCACTAAATTTCATGCATGTCTTGTGAACACATTTCCTATAATACATGGTCTGCAGAATAAACTATTGCATCACCTCCGTCATCACTGCTTTGACACATTTTCAAATGAAGAAATTGATTTATTTTTTGAATCACTACTCATACTAAGCTTCGATTCACTGTCACTATTTCTTTTAGCGCTTCTTGAATTTCCTCTTCTGTTAGAGACTTTATTTTTGCCGTATTGGAGAGGTAAGATTGCGAAGGAAGGCAACTGAATAACCTGACCACAAGAAGGAAGCTCACTCACAACCGCATTCAATAGAGACCAAGTACTTGCTGACCAATCTGTGGGCAAGTGCAACTGCTTCAAATGGTTACCAGATTCATTATTCCACTACTAGAGATATGATACCATCAACGCCAATTAAACTAATATACATTATAACATATGTTTATGCTGCTGTGGTACTGTCGCGCCTCTACATCATGTGATGTGAGTTGCCGGTAGAATGCAACACATAGAAGCATCATATGACGTAGAAATTGCTTAACAGGTAGAAGGTTTAGGGTTGTGTTTTTAGATTGGTAAAAAACTTGATTTTTACTAAAATACCATGATATAAACAAGACTTTATTTGCTTACCTGTATGTGAATGGAGTGCAGTGACACAAGTGTTACCTTGGTTTCATATTCCCCTTAAAGTATTGACAAAACAAGTGGTAGTGTTTTTCAACCGCAATGTTCAAACATGTGTAGAAAAAATAAGTTTTTGTGCATTACTATGTATGTGAGATTACCTATATCAGAGTACTATGTATTTCTATCTACATGTACACATTGTAAAATTTTTATTGTCAACTAAGTACTAGCACTTGCTAGTGTGTTGACATGAAAGTGAGAAATGCTGCATTTAAGTTTGGCTATATTTTGTTTAAACTCAGTACCAATTTAGGTTAGGTTACTATAAACAAGTCTTCGCGACTTCTATCTTTCATGCTCACTTTGATTAATTTTGGGATCATACCATCTTTGCTATCTCTTCTTTGTCCTTTCTTTCCCTTCATTCCAAATTTGCTGTTTCAATGGGCACAATATCATGTGGGGGAACACACTTGGGGCACCGATTCTTCATTTTCTTAAACTCCAAACAAAATGTATGACTCTCTTGAAATTTCATTTTTGTGTGGCTTGTGAATTCCAACTGATAACAATAATGATTGTGTCCAGTTGTCATCATATGAGCGGAGTGAGCCCATCTACTTCGGGTGGTTCTTGAACATGAGCGACTCTTGCGAGCTGCTGAGACGAGCCTTTGCTTGCCTGAGGCAAGTGGTGGACGACGCAGGTTACAGGCGGGAGCTGGCTCACGCCTGCTCGGCCACAGCTCCGCACTTCCTGCAAGGTAAGGAAGTGTTGGTGCTTCAGGCTCCCCAATTTAGCATGGTGGAGCTCACTGTCTTGTTTCACCATGGCTCATCTTCGGTAAATTTTTATTTCATTTACACCTTCCATCAAGTGAAGTGTTTCAATTTTTTTTTCATTTTCACCTGCCATAAATTGAAGTTATTTCAATTTTTATTTCATTTTCACCTGCCATGAAGAAGTTATTCCAATTTTTATTTCATTTTCACCTGCCATGGAGTGAAGTTACTTAATTTTTTATTTTATTTTCACCTGCCTTGACATGATCTTAATTCAATTTTTATTTTCTTTGCGCTCTGGGTAAACTTTCTGCAGCAATTTTTTTTCATGTGTTTGAATTTTGACAGATTTTTCGTATTTCGGTCACCATCTAACTGCTTCTTTAGAAATCATGCATGATACAAAATGCAGCACTTCTGTAGCATAGTTCAGTAATACTTCCACTCCCTCCATGCATGAATTTCAATTTTAGTGTCGTATGAATTTTTTAAATGCAAAATTCATCAGTTGACCAGCTTGTGTCTTATAATGTGTAGGTCAACTGATAATGTGTAGCTTGCAGTATTTGTGGCAAATTTATTGAAAGGCTTTTTTTCATTTATGTAAACTCCTCTCCCCAGAGGGATACATCTATTGCATTTATGGGGATTTGTTCTGCAAAGGGATACATGTGAGGTCCCAAAAATGTTAGGTAGACTTTCTTTTTCTAGAAACAAAACAGGTTTTTGTTTCGTTGAGGACCGTCATTTTACGGCTTCCCGCTATTTTTCAGCACTTTATCCCTCTGTACTTCAACTTTTATCTTGCTTCTTAAACTTTTTTTGATATTGCGTTTTCTTTGTGCATGGTGTGGAGACGCACTTTGTGCATAGATCTCTGGTTCCCTCTACTGTATATTTAATGGTGACTTCTTTCTTGTTATCTTGGGAGCACTTTTGTTGTGGTTAGGGAGGCATGAACCAACTTATAAAATATATTGAGGTTTCTAATTGCTGCTTACATTTCTGATATTTTCAGGTATTGCTGAATCACTCTTTCTAAAGACTCGGCCATTTTGATGACTGGAAACTGTTTAAAATAAGTGAATATTTTCTCATCTTTGAAAATAATAGAGTGAACTTGAAGAATTACAAGCCTAGGAAGCAGGGCGCGGCATCTTGTGCGTCGTTTTCAAGTGGGAGCTAGGATTTTTTTTATTCCAGAGGATAGTCACAAGTCTCCTTTGCCAACTCTATAAGGAGGCACTCGATGTTTCAAGTTCTGAAGGCAGTTTTGGAATCCATGTAACAAATCTAACAAACTAATGAATCTGAATTTTAATTTTTTTGCTTTTTTTAAATGCGATTTTTGACCTGATAAAACACTTTTTTTGTCATTTTGAACTTTGTTAAAAAATTGAATGTAAATATTGGAAAAATTAAAACGTTAGTTTGTTAGAAATGTTACAAGGATTTCGAAACTGTCATTGTTTTTTTCTAGCATGAAAACTCATTGACTTCTATTCGTTTGAAATGTCAGAAAATTGTATAAAAAACTAATATTTCCCGTTTTCTCAAAAACTAAGGACAAAATCGAAAAACTTATGTAAGCAAAATTTGTTTTCTTTTTAAAAATACATATTTTATGCATATTTCAGAACAATCGGTCAAAAAGAATAAAAATCGCAGGGTTGTTCCCCTTAACCTAACTTTAACATCAAAAGGAAACCATATTTTAAAAGTGGTGGCAGATAACCCACAATAACCTAGAGGAGTCTAAGAGGAACAGCAGGAGCCACAAAACTTAGATTGATGGAGTCAGAATTCAGAGCTTACTACTATGTATGATTGTTATATACTTAACAAATTTGGATGTGTGAAAAAAAAACCAAAAACAAAACAAAAAAACATAAAAAATCATGTTTGTGCAAAAAAAAAAAAACTGCCATAGATAAACGTTTTTTTTTGCATCACTAGTCAATTTGTAAACTAGGCTTCCTCAACTTTGCTGTCATTTACTCGCGGCCAGGTGGCGGAGGCTGTCCCCGGCCGTACTACAGTCCGTGTGGCAGTGGGAGCGCATTCCAGAGGGTGCACTGCACCGCCATGTTCTCCGGCAAGGGCAAGCGGCCTGGTGCGCTCGAGTATCACCAGCGACCTCAAGTTCAGCAGAACCTGGGCAAAGTCGACACTCTCAAAGTACGTACGCTTTCCATTTATTTAGCCATAAGTATTTCACAGCAGTTATTTCCTAACGCAGCTTGGTGCGCTCGAGTACCACCAGCGACCTCAAGTTCAGCAGAACCTGGGCAAAGTTTACACGCTTGAAGTATGAGCGCTTTCAATTACTTTGCCAGAAGTATTTCATGGCAGTTATTTCGTAACTCTCAAGCGTTTGGTAAGCAATCGGTTTGTTTAGGGACTATCCTAGTTTGTTTACTGTCAGTCTGTTGAGTTGTGGGGATTTATTTCAGTTGAATATGTTGAACATGATTGCCATGTTTTCAGAGGTGGGTGTTGAGTTAGGATCATGTATTCAAAATTATTGCTAAGTAAGCAATTTTAAGTTTATTTCAATTTGACCAGTAGGTTAGTGTGGCCATGCCAAGTATTGGGGTTAGTTCAATGATCATGTGCAATGGAAGGCCCTTGGGGTTATTTATGGAAAATTGTAGCAATCTTGAGAGTTTACCGTGTATAAAATTTTGCCTCCTTAACAGGATCGCTTTTAAATATAGGGTGTATAGACCGCCTCCTTTATAGGGTTATTCGGATCGCATAACCCTAGTTAATAATGATCCCGTGTCTGCAGGTAATTGATGTTGTTGGTGTTTGAGATGCTCCGAAATTGCGGTGTTAATCATTTTCGCTTGTGAAAATTGTGCTGCTCGATCCACTTTCTCTTACATTAGGGCGAGGGCTACTGGGCGAGAGGTGTTTGTTTTGTGAAGATAAAGAGGTTCTTCTTTTAATTTCCCTTACAATCTTGAAATGTGTAAAGAAGCTTTCACTCTGCTAAGCTTGACTGCATTAATTACTCCCTACAAGTTTTAAACCGTTAGCAATAACCTCCGTGTGATAGTTGTTCATCTAGTTCATCTACTCTAGGTCAAGTACTTTCATAGTATTTAAAAAAAACAACAAATCTGTTGTTGCTAATATCTTTCATGTTGACGGTATAAGTCGGATGACCGTGGTCTTAATATTATAGTTAGAAGGAATTCTAATTTTTTTTATCTGGACGTCTGCAATGTACACTTTCTTCAATGAGAAAGGTTCAAATTTATCAAGCACATTTTCAAAACCTTAAAATGCAGAGTTATTTAGTTCACGCGCAATAAGACGACCTGGTCTAAATTGAGATAGTAGAATTCCGTAGCCATTTATGTTTCAAATTCTGTGAGACACGCGCAATGTTCAACCTATGGCGCGCAGGTAACGGACGTTGTAATCACACCCCGCACGGTGGGCGCTCGCGTGGTGCTGTCACCTGAGCAGCTGCACCTATGGGGCCAGGACGATGAAACTGAGTTGCCTGATGAAGTGGCCGGCCTCTATGCTGCCGTGTCCGAATGCGGCGACGTCGAGGCGGCCAACACGGAGCAGATGGAGAGCGTGCTGCAGCAGCAGCAGCAAGCCAACAGCGACCCCGCGCTGTGCGAACCAGACGGTAGCGTCGCTACCCTCCGCACACATGCCCAGGACCGCTTGCAGGGGCTAGTGCCAGGTGGGACTGGTAACTATTCCCGTCTAAACATCTTATGTAGATCCGAGCCTGTATTCTACTCACTTAGTGGAATGGTTGATGGTGCTAGCTCAAGGAGAATTTGGTTTTTGTCCAGTGATTATTTGATAATTGTAAATGCATCTTAGGTAGGTTTGTACCTGTTTACTACGTACCCAGGACTGCTTACAGAGACTGGCTCGAGTTGGTTCTAGTTTTTGGTGTTTTTTTGTATGGCAGCAACATCTGCTAGATGTTGGTGCAAATACATAGTATGTCGAGTCTCACGGTAATATTCTTGTAGATTATAGTTGTAGTTACTGTATACTCATCTTGTTTTCTTGGGCTGAGCAGAGGAAACTAGAGAAGGAATTGTGCATTATATCTTATATTCTGTGCTTACTTTACATTAGTATCTTTGTTATATGCCTCTCTATTGTTGTATGTTGCACCCTGGCTGGTTCTAGCTTTGATTATTTGACTTTTTCCAATATTCAGTGGGTAACTACGATTTTCTTGTACAAAATTCGGCTCACTTTTTCTTTATCATCTAAGCAAAATTTATGGTTTCATTTTAATCAAGCAGCCACATGAAGCTTTTCTTAAGTAAAACATTTAGCCGTGTGAGTTATTTTGGAGCAGCATCAGAAAATAAAATTAGGAGAATACCCACATTTTTTTAGAGTGAATCTTCTACATATTGAAGCTAGGACAACCTCGCATATGCACTCACATTTTATGTATAGAGACTGACCATACTCAAGTGCATCATTCATAAGACACACTGGTGCGTATGCCGCCTAACTGGAACTTCCATTATTCACAGAAGGATCTGGCCCAGGCAGCAGGGCACACATCACACTGGCGGTGGCCCCGGGAGTGTCGCCCGTAGTCACAGGCTTTGACTTGCTGCACGTGATGACGCTGAGAGACCAAAGCTTCACCGGCGGTGCGCAGACTTGGTGTGGCGCGCCCAAGACCACGAAGTTAGGGTGCGGCACCGTCACGCAGTATGACGGGGCCGTGTTCGTGGTCCATCTTGATGAGCGCCTCGAAATGACCGCGCTTTACTCTGCTCTCTATTAAAAGAAGAAATTTGTACAATGATTTACCTTCGTTGGCGAAAATTTACGATTGGGAAAAGCGGTAACCCGTGGATGCACGATGTTAGTTCAAACAAACTTACACTGTAAGATTTTTTGTACACCCAAACTTTTTGTTAATGTAACAAAGCACATAAATGTTAACCAGGTAGTTATTTGGAAAAAGTCTTAAAGCCATTTTCAAATATGTGGATAGAACGTACCGATATTTGAGTTTGAAATCAGTTAAGGTCATTTTAACCCCACCGTGCATCCACGGGTTAAAATCTTCATTGACTCGTTGTGATCGTATTTTTTTTAACGTATTATATTCGGAATATGTTGGTCATCTAAACATTTGGTTGTTAATAATGTAGATTTAGATTTTAATCTATTTTAAGGAAGTATACCTCTTAGTGGTATTTTTCTATTTGTTGTGCCATGAGTGGATTTACTGGATGGTATGTGTCTCAATGGAATTTTGCTCAAGTTTGTTGTAAATTTTATTGGATCTTACGTCAAATTTAATTTCTTTTTCTTACCTCAATGCGAGCCTATATTTTTTTTTTTTTTCAAGAAGGACGTAGTATTTTGGTTTGTTTTTGTGTTCCACAAGTTTTCAAACTCGCTTATTTTATACTGAATCATCTTTGATTACTTTGGGGACGTCTTTAGTGATTACTCCATTATTACCATCGCATTATGAATGGTTCTTTAGCCTTAACGCAAGGGGATGGAGTGAAGTGCTAACCCAGTGCACGCAAGGGGATTGAGTGAAATGCTAACCCAGTGCACGCAAGGGGATGGAGTGAAATGCTAACCCAGTACACGCAAGGGGATTGAGTGAAGTGCTAACCCAGTGCACGCTAGGGAATGGAGTGAAATGCTAACCCAGTGCACGCTAGGGAATGGAGTGAAATGCTAACCCAGTGCACGCTAGGGATGGAGTGAAATGCCAGGGGGACTATGTGAGGGCCCGAGCTAAGGGTTAGGTAGGCTTCCTTTTTGTTGAAATAACATAGGTTTTTGTTCTGTTACGGACCATCTTTTTTCGGTTCACTGCTGTCCTGTTTTTTTCAACACCTACTACTTTCTTCTTGAACTTTGATCTTGTTTCATAAACTTCTTTCTCATCTTACTGTTTCTATGCCCTTTCTGCGTAGATTCCACGTTCCCTAAACTCCATACTAAATGGTGCCTTCCTCCTTCCTCTCTTTGGATCGCCTTTGTAGCGGATAGGGAGGCTTAAACTAACTAATAATCTAATCTAATCTGGAGTGAAATGCTAACCCAGTGCACGCTAGGGGATGGAGTGAAGCGCTAACACAGTGAATGCTAGAGGATGAAGTGAAGTGCTAACTCAGTGAACGCTAGAGGATGAAGTGAAGTACTAACTCAGTGAACGAGAAAATTTCTCCTTAGCCTCTCCGGTTCATCATCTCCGTTTTCTATAATCCTCTAAGGAGTTGCTTTGCACTCATTCAAATACGGGTTGTGGAGTCCTTGTCCCATGTTGCGATTCTCCATTAGCGCACCACAGAGAAAAAATAGCTGATGAGTTAGGAATACGTTATTCCTTTCTTTGTGGAATATTTTACTTGATCTTCGTTCACATTTATGTTGGTTCGAGTTGTACTAATGGCACGTCTCTGTTAATTAAGAACTATTTCATTCCAGTGAAGGATTAGCGCAGTGCCTCCAATGGTTTTCTACACTTAGGCACAGTAAGGCACTCTGAGGTCATTCCAAGCAGTGCTTGCGCCAATAATTCTGATGCAAAAGATCGATTCCAGCCGTTAGATATTATGTATTGTGAAAACTATTCATTAGTTGTAGTAATACATACTGCCAGAAGACACAATAGGAAGTACTGCATACTCGTCCACTGTGTCTTCTGGCAGTTAGTGCTACTGCAAACTGCCAGAAGATGCAATAAATCAATAGCGGAAAAAACAGTGTACCTGTCCACTGTGGTTCATTTCCGATCAGTGGAGTTCGAAATATGCACAGCCGCGGTGCAAGAAAACAGCTTTATTAGCGGACATGACGTCTGTATAGGTACATAATTATTACTGCGTCGAATTGCTGAAGTGTGTACTGACCAAAATTCTAATTGCAATGAGGTGAAGATTGATAGTCATTCATCGCATTTTCAGGAAAGATGAAGGCTTCAAGGATGATCTCTGAAAGATAGAGGCTGTACTCACATGAGAATGGCTTCTTGAGCAGATACTTCATATATTGTTTCCCAGATGAAAATAAAAGGTCCCGAACTGAGAGTTGCAGAGGCATTCTTTTTGTTGACCTATTTAGTTAAGACCATCTTTTTGTTTGGTTCACTGTTGTCCTGTTTTTTAGCATCTCTGATTTTCTTCTTCTACTTTTATCTTCTTTCCTAACCTTCCTCTCAACTTACTGTTTCTATGCGCACGAAATGATGTGCGGGAGCGCACCTTGTGTGTAGATTCCTCGTTCCTGTAACTCCTTACTAAGTGGTGCCTTCCTTCGTCCTCTCTTTGAATGTCTTTGTTGTGTTACGGGAAGCTAAAACTAACTTCCAGTCAATTAATTGCTGCATATATAAATTAATCTGAGATGCCTTTAACTCACTTACAGATGGGTAGTAGGTTCAGTGTTTCACGTACATCAAAGGGATCTACTACTCTGGATCTATTTTGCGTATTTTACCTGATCTACCCAATTATTCAAATTTTACTGTTATAGGAAAAATTTTTATGGGAGAAAATGTGTTCAGAATTTGATTTTACATATCTGTATTCAGTTTCGTTCCTCTAGATGCAATAGAAACGTGAACAGTGAAATTTGAAAGATTCGGTAAATTAGGTAAAAAACAGGGTAGTTGATCCCCTTAAGGGTTGGTGTGTCCTGCTGCTCGTCTTCCTATACAGGGTGCGGCAAGCTAATTTCCTTATTTCGTATGACAGTAAAAAAATACTGAAGATATTTTATTTTTTTTATGCACAACTTACACATTTAAAGTTGTGGTTCACATAGGTTAAAAATCCCATCGGTTAAGTGACGCCCGCTGTTATTGAGACACCGGGTTATAAGTGGCGTTGACGACTCCTAGCATCTGACTTTCCCTTCACCACTACACATCCTGTTTTTTATCATCATTGATTTGAGAAGATGTCTTCTTGTATTCGAGTCTGTGATACACGTAGTCTTAAGGTAGCTTAAAATGCGTGATCTGTGCATGGATGCGTTTTTGCATTAGTTTTACCTTCTTTTCAATTTTGTGTGATAATTTATGCCACTTCAAAGTATCAAATCGGAGAATCTGCCTTGGCATTATCTCGTCGTCGCAACACTAGTGGGACTTTATGGAAACGAGTCGCATTCATCCGGCACTATTCAACGTATTTGCACGACCAACAAACTTGGGAACTTCGTGGCTGTGAAATGACAGATCTGCCCGGCTTGTCTCCACTGCCTTGGACCGCAGGATGTGACACTTCTCAGCTGTGGAAGTCAGAATTTAAAGTCATTGCTTCGAAATTATTCCCTTGGTGGTACATGAATCGATGTTTTTACCATACATCGATATTTTAACCATGTATCGATATTTTGATGAACCCTATACGTTAGTTTCTTTTAAATGCATTTATTTCTTCTAGTGTTGCCTCAATATGAGTAGCAGATTGCTTTGAGTACAGTTGAGTTGAAAACGTTTTACTATTTTTCCGTTTCAGAAAGCCTCAAATGATAATCACTTTCGAAGATTGGAAT
The DNA here is from genome assembly GCA_014220935.1 of Platorchestia sp. MABIK. Classification (NCBI taxonomy): domain Eukaryota; kingdom Metazoa; phylum Arthropoda; class Malacostraca; order Amphipoda; family Talitridae; genus Platorchestia; species Platorchestia sp. MABIK. The sequence goes on along the minus strand of JACJUY010002424.1, from coordinate 76,577 downwards.
TCAGTGTGCGTGACGTAACTCAAATTTCCTTTGGGTGTCCCAGTTCCTCTGAGGAATTATGCAATAAATGTCTCGTGCCTATTTTTGGTTATTGCTTCTTAGCGACTCAGCAGCCTCCAAAAACCAGTGGAATCTCGTAGCCTTTAACGAGACCAGCGGAAGTATTTGGGATCTTTTCCAAATAAGCCCTGCCACTAATGCAACTCATGAGTTCACTCACTTGTAACTTTCGAAATAATGCACCTATCGACATTATATTACTCTCAAACGAATGAATGTTTTAATCTTTCGTTTGAGAGTAATTTGAATTCGAGAGGTACATTATTTCGAAAGTTACAAGTGAGTGAACTTATGTGTTTCATCAGGGACGGGGCATATCTGGAAAGATCCGTTTTTCGTGTAAGTCAGTTGTAAACTGAGTTTAAAAGCCTTGATGGCGGCGCCAGTAAATCATCAGTTTCTTTGTCTGTTTTCCAAGCAGTAGTGGCTATTATATAAATATTTTATTTCGTTTATGCCAGCGGTCGGTTGACTCGATTGGCATAAATTTATTTTTCCGCTCTATTTTGTTTATTCCAGTTGAATTACTTGAAAAATGAACGTTTTTTGGTGCAATTGCAATAAATATTAAGCTTTACGGTTTTAAACTTTGAAAGAAGCCTTATTATTTTTCTTGAAGGTTGAAAAACTGAAACACAGTAAAAGTTGACTGCAAAATCGAGCGTCTTGCAGTGGGGCACAACATTCCGAGTGACAATAATTAGTTCAAAACACTAGCTTTGCTTCTTGGATGCAGGTGATGGACACTCGTTTCCTGCTGTATACTGTTTGGCATTTTTACATTTCTCAGGATTTTTTTTTCCTTGTGGTCAAATAGATGGAAACAGAAAGTTTCATAGTTAGCTGACTGATACTTGGCTGAAAAAAAACAATGACACTTGTCCTTTTACAAATTGCTGGGTGAGTGCTGAGTTTTCCTCTATTGAATTTATTCCTAGCATGGTATTGTTATTTATGCTACAGTTTAAATTTTTATCGTTTGAATAATAAATTACTGATGAATTTGTCTTGCTTCATTTTCAGGCAGTTGCTGTTACTTCTATTGGTGAATGATTCGTTTGACACCATCATGAAAATCGTAACCGTTATTTTTTGATGAATTTCATTTATTGCGGTGGTATCGACTTCATTCTATGTAGTCTTATAACGACTTCACCATTTGATTTTGCGCCAACTGTGATGGCATCAAGGAGCTGTATAGATTACTTAAATCATTTATTCTGACATACGCTTTTCCAAGGGAAAATATTCAACATTCAGCAATTGTTCCTGGATTAAAATGAACACGTGAGCCTCGTGAGTTAATCATTTCCTCGTGATACCATTATCAGCTTATTATTAAGTTTATGAATATCTAGCTGGAGCAGGTCATGAAAATTTTCTGTCAATATTCATAAGCAGTCAAAGTATATCTCTTCTTTCGCTTATACCTTCCATCCTTCCCGTGTGACCACCCTTACTCTAATAAACCTACGCTGTTTTCATAAGTACACTTCTCGTGTTAGGAAATACCTAGACGTTTCTGATCCTTCGTATCTCTCAGCATCATGAAATACTGTCATCCAATTGCTATATAATTTGAAATGCGAAATTTACATTGATGCCCTTCTATTTTTTTAACAGAATCCTTTAAAATGCTAAACATTAGAAGATAAACTGGCAAGAAAACATTGAAGAGTTCGATTGCACAATCGTAAAGTTAGCAGCGATACTTTTCTTCAAATATTTTTCCCGGGCTTTAATTTTCTTTCACCGGCACCTTTAATTCTTCTTTGGTTGTTGCGGTCCTGTTCAGCTCGTCGAGCACCGGCATCCGACACTGCCATTCGATCCACAGTTCCAGAAAATGGTCTGAGTGTTGGACCAGATTTATTCACACGCCTCATTTCCTTTCGGTATCGCTTCTTTCATCTCATTTTGGTTATTTTATTTTGTACTTTTCCCTGGCTGGATTTTCTCTTCGTAAAAATAATTTCGTTCGGAATACTCATCCTATTTTCAGTTAGCTGAGTTTGTTTGATATATTTTAATTCCTTCGTTTATTACTGAGTACCTAATGATCGTGTATACATGTTCACAGCTGTTTCTGAGTAACTCCTCTCTTCGAGGTCGCTAACATTATTTCTCTCTCTCTCATTGATTTATTTTCTTTTAAGATCGCGAATCGTGCTGCACTTGGCCAACACGCCTTAGTGCTGTTACTATACATTGCCTTGTCCTGCTCAACACCTCCATTTTCAGGTCCTTTTCATTTTTTTCTCATCCATTATATTATACTAAATAGGACTTCATCAACGCGTTTCGCTAATAAGGCGGTCTATCGAAGGTGGGAATGAGGGTCGGTGAGATGTAAGGTTTAGAAGCTTTCTGTGGCAGGAAGTGCTGATAAGTGCCTGTTTTCGTCGGTGTATTCAGTGAATTTATCGGTCCTCAGTTGCTATCCGTTCTGACACGCCTTCAAATCAACAATTCAAGTACCACGAGGATGGCACAAGATAAGTTTTGTATTTATGTAGACAAATTCTTTCCTTTAAAATTGCTTTTTTTCTCACTGAACAGGGGACAGGGAAACCAATTTCCTTTACATGTTTCTTCGGTTGTTTAATTCCTCACTATCATGAATTTTTTATCCTGTTGAGGTGAGCCCTGCTTTAGTTGAGTCAATTTTTATTGAACAGGGTTGTTAACTGTCACATAGAACAATATTAATGTAATGGTCATTATAGAAGTGATAGTATTAGCTGGAAGAATCATTTGAATAATTTTACTAAAGGATTTTATAGTCATTTTATATCTAGGTGAATAAATGCTTCGAATTACACGGCTGTTATATGTCTGCGATGGACGGTAAAATTGTCCATGCTTTTCTCTTTAATCACATAATTAATGTTTAGCTGAAAATAAGAACAATTTTAGCGTGATTTATTTGTTATAAGTATGTGTGTTACGAAGGAAATAAGCTAGTTTTTGCATGTGTCGTTTATAGTAAATATTCCACGGAAAAAGTGGTTTCCCTTGCCTTAATTTAGCTCAGAGTAATTTCACCACAAGGAGGATGCAACTATTGCGTCTATGGAAAAAATCAGCGCTCTCGGGGGGAGATGCGAGATCTCAAGCTGAAAGGTAGGATTTCATTCTGTTGACGATTTTTTTTTATATTGCGGATTACTTTTTTCGATTCACTGATATCCTTCGTTCAATACCTATTACTTTTTCCTTAAACTTTTTTCTTATGCTGGAAACTTCTTTCAACCTTGCTTTTCGTACGCGCATGGAGTGGGGACATACCTTGACATATACTCCCCATTCCTTTGATTTCAAGCTAAATGTAGTCGTCTTTCTTCCGCTCTTTGAAACACTTTTGTTGGCATTTTGAAAGCCTGAACTTCTGGTATGCTATAATCTTTTAATTAAATTCCAAATAGTGTATTTCTTTTTCTTGTCTTGAGAACAACTTCGGTGTGTTGTGGGAGGCTTAAAATATCTTAAATCTAATTCAGACAAGTCTCGAATGTGTAGCACAGATTTTCACGGCTCTGCTCGAGTTGTATTAGCATGCGATTGTGTACAGGAACTTTACTGGGTGTTGCCAGGTTCATGGTGACCAACGGTTTTTTAATATCTCAAAATCAACGATTTGGGAAGAATTGCTGAAACGTCAAGGCCCCTGTAATGATGCCCAAAAACGGATACATACGTGTTTGATTCTTCTGAGTAAGCCTCCAAATTCCGATGGTAGCTCAGAATATACAGGGTAATTTTCAGATATAGGTCCTAAAAGAGTCTAATAACTCCCATGGTATCGTTTGAATTTTAAAATATGAAACATTTATGCAATCGTGAAAAACACTCCTCTGATTTTAACTACTTTTTCATCATCTCAGCAGTGCAGTAATGAACAGCCTGCTTAATCGTGTCGATTCTTGTCTGTGTTCAAGGGGCGGTGCATAAAAAAATTATTTTCAAATGTAATCAAACTAAAACCACTATTTCCTGGATTGTATGAATGCTTTTTTTAATCCATCCGAAATTGAGGGAATTATGAAAGATTCTTTCAAGACCTATATTTAAAAATCGTTCCGTGTGACAGATTTAATTAAGTTAGGTTTGTCTATCCTATTCTCAGGGGGACTGGCGCCCACTGTAGAGATACGATCATTTTGGCTCAGCCTTCGGACGGGACTTCTGTTTTTTCTGCGCAATTCACTTCGTGCAATTTTCACACCTTGTTCACTATCTCTTCCTTATCTTTTCTGCTTCTTCCTAACACACTGTTTACATGCTAAGGGTATCTTTTGTGGGAACACACTTTCGCATACATTCTAGGCTTTCTACAGTCCAAACTAGATGGTACCTTTACTTCGCACTCTTGAGATCGTCTTTGTTGTGGCTAGGAAGTCTCAAAATATTTGAAAAATATTTATAATGTAACCTGTGAATTTATTCCAGTGGTGGAGTTTCATCGCTTCGATGCAGCTTGAGAAAATTTTCAAGAAAATGTTAATAAAAAAGCCCTAACATTGTTCCTTTAAGGCATATTTTACTAATTATTCAACAAATTTAAGCTCTTTGATGGAATGAACTCACGTAGAAATGATTGTAGGAGAGTCTGATAAAATGTGAATGCCTAGAAAATACACGCTGGTTCAAAGTAAGGGTTCTTAGTGTGATACTTAAAATTTTAAATCCCAAGTTAACATCATAGTCAAAAGCATTTTTGAATCAAGAAAGAATGAAGGAAAAATACGAAAACTTCTTAAAATATCGCGTACAACACATGAAACAAGTAAATGAAGTAACACTCACAATACCAGTGATAGGCTTCATATGTTTTTTGTGAGCATTGTACGATATATTGGATGTTCAACCAGGAATTCTTTCTTCAGTTTTTATACTGAAGAACACAAAACTTTATTACTTCCGATGCAATAAAGGCTACGATACGATTTTTATTGCGCCCACTTCTGCACGCCCTACACTGACACTTTTATTTGTGTACGCTGCCTTGTTTTATACTCATACTACACATTTTTATGCCCATCGTTGATATTTTATACGAAAATTTTCAGTTCACACGAATTGCAATAATTTTCGGAGATCCTAAGTGATATTTCTCCAGTCCGAGTGGGCGTGTGTAAGGTTCATGCTGCTCACAATTGCAGTGAGAGAACAATCAAGTGAAGGGCGGTTCGGCCTGAGCGAGCTTGTAGCAAGGCGAAATATATCGCAATATTGCGAACGTCACAGTACATCACGCTTCGTTTGGGTGGTTACGCATGGGCGGATTTGTAAAGACTGATGCACAAGATGTTATGAATTGTCATGAATAGTTATTGCTGTTGTGGTAATTATAAGGGGCAAGAAGTATAAATTCGTGATAAGAGATTACTTGGATGGAGTTTCAAGTTCTTATCAGGTGGGAAATTTCCATAATAAATCGGCCAATTATTAGGGGAAAATAATGTCGCTGTAAAAATGTGACGCAGTTGGAGATATTTGTGAAAATCTCTCGCCTGTTATGACCGGTGTCTGAAGACGAAACTCAAGTCAAGCTAACTTACGCAAAAAATAGAACATCCTAGAGATACTGTAATCTTTCTACGAAGGCAGGAATTGAATGACTTCATCGCATATATTGGCATAGATTAGAGCATGTCAGGTTCACGTTAGTAGCTTGGAACTGTCTGCTGTCGTGGCTCTTCCCATCTTTCGAAAAAATGGTAAAACAAATTTCTATCGAATCCTGGAATCCATCCGTAAATAATTTGGAATTCGGCACATGATTCGTTTTAATTAGAATCTGCTCACAATTATTCATTGAAGTTATATGGAATATTCTAAAATTCTCAAATATAAAAATCTTAATTTCCTTAATTCATAATATTTGCTGTCGAATTCAACATTCCAATGTTGTGTTTGTGACGTCTGAATTGAGCACAAGTGTCTGGTTTGGTGTACTTGTGATATTTACGTTGGTTTGTTGTTTATAGATTTACTTTATCTTACCGTGCTGCATCATTCGTTTACGGTGTGTTCCAAGGTCGGACGAACTTACTATTTCTTTTTTTGTCGGAAGATTAATAGTGTAATATTTTTTCCCATGATAATTTCTTCGTTCCTTTTCATCACAACATTTAGCAATGTTAATCATCAGATCAGTAGAATACATTTGTATATACAGACGTACACTGAATATAAATTTGTATATAAATCGTCAGTCGCACTCGCAGAAGGTTAAGCTATTGTCTTTCGTGTGGTACGTGTCTGTGAGCTTCGACTTGCATACCTGTGATGGCAGCAAAGACCTGTTTTTATATATATATATATATATATATTATAGTCATCTCGAGACGAAATCGCATATTATAATTCTATTTTGAGCAAAAAAATCCCGAAACGATCAGTTAAATTAATTACCTAAAATGAACTTCAAACTTCTATAATAAAATCCTCCTAAAATACAAAATTCTAGCTTGATAAATAGAGGAAAATGAGGCTTTGTAGATTTCTTAAAAACAAATGGTTGGAGTCCGGCTTGGGAGAGAGCGGTGGCAATCAACTTATGGTCTACTGTGATGTAAATATTGCGCTATTTGAGCGACGTTCCTTAGGTGATGCCGTTATATGAGGCAGTTTTGTTCTCCGGTGATCATTCTAAAATACTCGAAGTGAGATCGTATCTGAGGTCGTAGAGAGCTCATAACGATTTACATTTTCGAGTCAAGTGGACGTAGCTCTTCTTGAAGAGTAGAATTAATATCGCACGGCAGTCGTAACAGTCGTTCCAGAGCGCAGATTCATTCATAAGTAGACGCGGATTATAATGAATTTTACTAAACTGAAACTTGACGCAACATATGGCGACATTTAATACGAATCAGAGCTTGCCTCAGCAAAGACGTTGGTTGCACCGTGGCGCTTGTGTGGCCACGACGGTGGTGTACTACGGAGTTGTTTGTTGCTACCTCGTAGATGCAAGGCTTGGCACCTTGAGGCACTGCGGTGCCCTGCCGCCGCCCTCCCCAGGCTGGTTACTGCGGCACCTGAACGACGAAGTCTACCTCAGTCAGGCGTCAGCCGCACCTGTGGGAGGTTAAGTTGCGCTCTCTCGTGTAGGACGTGTCGTGCGCTTCGACTTGCTTACCTGTGATGCCTGCGAGAAGACCTGCATTATTGCATCGGGTCAGCTTTGCCTCTCGAGACAAAGTTGTAGACTACAATTCTCTTTTCAACGAAAAATCCAGTGTTGAATGTGTAACGTAGTATAGTTATTGGTTTCTGACATTACAATCGGTGAGAGTCTTGAATAGTTTTTTCAGGTCCTGTAGTGTAATATCTTCAAATGTTTCAATTTCGTTCGAAAGAAAACCTTGTGAACAAAAATCATAGTGACACCACGGATTTGTGTAGGCGAGTTCCTGACACAATAGCTGAGCGTTCGATAAGTGCCTCACGCAACGTCTCATCGAGTACTGTATCACATTAGCCTCGAGAGTAAAACGCCCCGTATTTTGTGTGTAAATTGGGATGCTGTATCAGGAGATTTGGAGGCCTGATTCACCTGTGTGCCGCCGCTTTCTTGGCATTGTGCTAGTGTCAAGACTCTGGTCGGTCTTACCGTGCGCTATACGATGTCTTCTGAGAAATACTTCGCTTTTTTAAGACATCGCGCGGGTAGTCTTTTTTCGACGAACTACTAATCGGTTTATTAAAAACGGTGTGAAAATTTCAACTTGATATTCAGTTTCAAATTCTGTTTTCAGACGTTATTTAAATTTACTACCGTGTGATGAAGAGAAATCTGTTCATTAACTAAATTATAAGGTCAGAGTGGCTATTTGGATGCTCTGAGTGATTCAGGGCTTTCAGAGTCGTCGTGATGGCATTGAAAAAATGGCAAATCATTTAAGCATTTAAGTCTTTTCCTCATTTTTGATGTTCCTATTTCGTCGAGTACCACACGACCAAGGTAATTAAAATAAAAAACAACCGCGTGGGGAACGAAAAATTACTTCTCATAATAGCTCATGCATCGAAATAATCGTTTGGGAAGTGCCTTGAACGCGTTAAACTTCAGCTAAGTTTTCCCCAACATTCTTCAGTTAAAGCTTGGTCTAAATTTCCCTTCGTTTATTTCGAATTTGCTTTTTTCTTTGTCTCATTCGATGACGATGCAAAAGTTCCTTTGTTTGCGTTAGAAAGTGAACAGCTGAACTCATAACACCCTACACCACAAGGTCACCTTAAACGACAGCGCAGGGAGCGCATCCTCTCGTCTGCCTTAGTCGCAGCGCTAGACACCGAGTCGCGCACTTCTGAAGTTCATAAATCTTGTTCTTAATCAAGATCCCGTGTTAAAAAAATTAAGCATCGAAACATGATCAGTCTTGTGTGCCCCTAGGTTAAGTAAATTAGGTTAAACATAACTGTACACTTTGAAAACAGCTTTTGATGATAGGATACCCTAGAAGTCGTTGAACTTATTCGGCCCCACTAGTAGTTATACTCAAATGTGTCAATTGTTCTAGACTTGATACACAATCTATTGCTCTATCACTTGTGGTAAATCAATTGTTTAAATTGTAAATTATTTAAATCCTTTACTCGTAGGGCTGAGCACTGAATCTTGCACTTCAGAAGCTCGTAGAAGGTGTTCTCTCAGAGTGATACAGCTATTGTTTCCCTGGGAACTAGCGCTCCTAGCGGAGGACGTGAGATCCCGAGCCAAAGGTTAGGAGGACTACCTTATGTTGAATTCGAATATGTTTTTGTATTGTTTTCGGTTCACTGCTGTCTTTTTACAGCGCCTCTGATTTTCTCTTCTTCCAATTCTCCTTGTTCAATAAGCTTCATTCCTAACTTGCTATTTCTAAGCGCTGGAGGTCTATGATTCCAAGTTTCTTTAACTCCCCAAACTACGTGATGTTCCCCTCCTACCTCTCATTCAAACCCCTTTGTGGCGGTCAGGGAGGCTTAAACTCACTTATCATTTTTAATCTAATAATTGCACAACGAGTACACTGAACGCTAAATCTTGCACTCCAGAAGATTGCACCACGTTAATAAATTCTCTTCAAGCACCGAACTGCGTAGGAATGTCGTACAGAATTTTGACTGCGTGCAGCGGTGTGAGTCTGGCGCTGCTGTGATTTCATTATCCCACGGTGCTTAAAATTTAGCATAGGATTAGTTGTTACGTCCCTACACCGCGCGAACATCGAGATTACTACGAGCAGACCAACGTTGAGCGAGGAGCTCTGCTTCAGTTGCACTCAAAGTTTCAGGTCGGGAAATTATGTGTTCTCCAAGAGACATTTGAGAGTAAGCGGGAGACTCTATGGCATGTTTTCATTCCCACCGTCTTCTCCGGTGGCGTCATAATGTTTTCAGACTGCCAAGTGCTGTTTTCATGAATAGAGACGAGGAACAGTAGTGTCCATCAAAATGGATCCTTAAACCGTAATGCAACGCTCAATTAAAAAATGTTTAAAGAAAAGGTCTTTTGTTGATAGATAAACCATTATATCCCAATATCTACGTCAGTGACTGAAAGAAATATTGAGAGAAAAACACGGATGTTTTCTCCCCTTTGTTAGTTCACAGGAAGTTGGGTAGTGTAGTCATGTGTAATCGCAATTTCCTTGCCTCACTTTTTTTCATTTGAAGGACTAGAAGTTACGCACGTGGGAAACATCAAAATTAAACTCGCACAGCTAGCTGAATATTCATTTAAAAGCTATTGATGGTCTAGCTGTTAAGCGGCCCATGGACGATCAATTTTATTGTCAATATAAATGAGAATAATGAATATTGACAATTTAATTGATCGTCTGTAGGCTTGATTGACGACCGTCAATTAATTGACTTGTTGGGCAAAAAAAAATTTCATCAATATATTGAGTCAATGATAATGACAATTAAATTGATTTTCTACATTAAATTGATCGCTTTACTCATACTGAATACTCGCGCCGAAATTATTAGAATGGCATCATGGGATGATTCCAAAACAATAAAACAGTTCAAACATTGAATTAACTCGTACTACCTGGATTAAAATTTGTGAATTTACGCATTGTGTTCGATAATACATGAAACTTCTATCTATCTAGCTAACCTCTCTGTCTTCTTGAGATTGCCTACTGTACAAATCCACCTAGTTACAGCGAAAAATTATCTTATTTCCAAGTTTTCCTCTCTTTACAGGTGTCATTTTGCTTGACAGAATTATCCTCCTATTTAGATTTTTAAAGCTTTTAATTCTAAACATTGCATTTGGGGCGTCAGGACGATGCTTGTGCGCCAGTCATGTTCTCGTCATCGCTAGCAAAACCGAGTGTCATCTTGTACAGTATTTTGTGTGGCGACGTGGGAGGCTGCCACCGACCTGTCCCATCATATCAAGTTTAGTCACTAGCTAAGGTGATACATTTACTACACCCAGCACTGCTGATCGTAGTACTTTTTACAGAGTCGTGTTCCAAACTAGTTCTACACCAAGTATCTCCTAGTACTACATCAGTTCTACAACTTGTTCCATATCTGATATTAAGCCAGTTTTATGCCTGGTTCTACGCCAGGACTACATACAGGACTACACCTTGTACCACACAAGTTCCACACCTAGTTCTACAACAGATCTACACATAATTCTACACCTAGTATTAAAACAGTTTTACACCTATTACGATACCTAGTAAACACACCGCAATATGATGTAGCAGACGTACATATGTGTAAATGTACATATGTACATGTTGCTGGAATGCTTTCGACAAATTCTGCTGTTTCGAATTATTTATTTCTCATGTTTCTCAAGTACAAAACAAAGCAGGTTTTGTAATTGATGTATGAAGCTCTGAGCTAGATTTTATGGAAACTGAAAGTGTGTTCATGATCTTGAGCTCTTTGTTATTAGAGATAAAACCCCGTCGATTCTGAAAAAAAATTCATTATGGAACCTATTCTCCTGAACATCAAATAAATCTTGTTCCGGAAATCAAAACGTCAACTGAAGTATTATGAAAATGATCGACGTAATCTAGCGTATATTTGTAACGATTTTTCTATAAAGCTGTTGGCGGGAAAAATTGAAGTGGCGTAATACGTCATTAAAACATGTGTTGGTAGTTGAAAAGTCCAAATCTGAGCTAAAAAGTGGAATTACTAAAGAGTTTATGAACGTAGACAAAGTGAGTCTTACTTTGATGAGCATTCAAGTTGACGGTGATCGCCATCCTTCAGTTTAATTTTCGTTATCAAAGCGCAGCCGAGGTTCACTGATAAAGCTTCTGTGCACGAGTCTTGTGTCGCTGACGTCATGAGAGACTGTACGACTGGACCGCTGACTACTGATCATAAGTACAGTATTGGAAGTGCAGAACAGCCTCACATTACAGCGCTCACTCAGTGTTCACGAGCACAGTCCCTAGGCCTTGATATCTTGCTTCTGTGCGCTTTGTGGTCTGATTCTCTTTCAACACCAAACTGCAACACCACAACGTACAGTAGTAAGTGTACTCCCACTACTTTATTGTCCTCGAAGATAAAAAAAAAGTGAGATAATCTATGAAAGGGCTTAGAACGTGTGAGCTTTAAAGTGTTTGTAGAGCTTCTTAAAAAATATTGTTTGCTTCGCAAGGTTGCAGGGTTTACAAGGAGTCTAAACTGTGCTGCAAGAACGTGTCAATCTTTCTAGACTTATCACATTAATTACGCTCACGTGACCCAGCATGCGCGAGATAAAGCAAGGAGGGAAGGAAATGTTTCATATTCCATACTGCATTCACTTCATTATATTTGAATTACTTTCGATTCTATCATGAGATGTAACGTTGCATTATACACCAATTCATACTCTACGTCTCGCAATCATTGTCAAACTAGAATGTAACCAACTAGAACGTACTTTTCTTTTGTTCTTCTATTTGAAAGTTCAGCATAGGAGGGTAGCTAGTGCACTGTTGAAAAAAAGGCACCGAAGAAATCGATGGTGCACACCACATTTTCCGGATTTAATAATTCAATTCTTTGGAATTATTAGATCCGAAATCATCAAAAATCAATTAAATCAAGTATCCTTTTCGGATTCATTTCAATTCAATTAAAATGATTCAGTTCTTCAATTCTCCGCTGTTTCACCACAAAAATGCTCTTGAATTTGTGTGGCAGGTCTCAATTGATGTTGCACCATGTCTGAAGAACTCGTCGAGACCGGAGGCGGACTTTCTTTCGAGCACTTTACATCATCGGAGCATTTGTGCTCAGGGCAGCGAAAGTTCGGCTGTTGACTTGAATGTTACGTATTATTATTTTGGGAAAATATCTTCAAGCATGATCTTTCCTCAAATGAAATTTAGCAACTCCCATCTAGCATCCCTCTATGGTTTTCAGAAACTCATTTTATTACACAAGGCTCAAACTCATGAATTTAAGAATAAATCCTTGGCATAGTCAAGTCGAGAGCAAACCTTTCCGGCCAGCTTTAACGCCACGATGGCTTCAATCGTTTTCAAAATCCAGCCCATGTTTTCTTTAGCCTACGTTGTAGAGAACTCAAGAGAATTTAAACGCTTCAAGACTTGGAAATAGGTGATTAATAAGACGAAAACATTGAAATTGGCTTAAATGAAAAAACGTGCCAGACTGTTGTGCAGACTTGCCGTGAATTACGCGTATGTCTTCTAGGAAATAGTTTTTCAGCCATTGGGTGGTACTAACCTTGACGTGCAAACGTTTTCAGCGGTGCAGTAATTCTATGCATTGCGTACTTGTGACACTAAACTAGCATGCACGCTGCTCAATACATGCTTTCTTCTTGTAACCTTAAATAGTTATTTCTCTGGTTTTCTCCTGAGGAACATACCGAGGTAGATGATTTTAAGTCATTTTCAGTTTCAAGATGGATTCTTTAGCCCAAATGCTTAAAACGCTATTCATCATTCCAATTCGAACATGCATACAGAGTTGTATAACTGCGGAAACATGAATATGGGCAACGTTTTGTTAAATTTCCTTTGGTTATGATAGAGGTTACCAATAACAGGGCACGATTCTCTGCATCTTTCTAGCTGACTTACTAGCTCTTACTAGATGAGTGACTCACACCACGTACCCGGAGTGTTGCAGCAGGTACAATGTTATGACAGCTTTCGCATCAGCGCAGTTTGAACTGCCAAATTATTGCTCGGAGTGACATTTGGGCTCACCCAGAATATTTTTCTGAAGGCTAGGCTTTGGCGCACAGGGAAATCCGCATGAATGCAAGAGTAACACTAGTCATCAAGCAAAATAAAATAACGAATAGCGAGGAAATGATGAGAATGCTCAATTTCCCCATTCAGCACAGTTTTTTTAGTGATAAGGCTTAACTAAATAGTTGAGTGACAAATTTAACTTTCTGAAGACCACATACTCGGAAACCATCACGTACATGACATAATGACCCAGTTCAGCTGTACGTTTTTTCATTAGCCCATATACGTATACATGCAATTGCGCAATGTTAATTCAAGATACACAACCAGTTGAAGTACATTTTTCAAATTTTTGCCACCAATATACGTGCGCCCACAGCCTATCTGAATGCTGATAAACTGCACCGCTCCTGCGCCTGGTATAGCGTTTCTTCATGCCTCTATGTGCTCCTAGCCTAGCGAAGCCAGCGCAAGACCGGGACGTTTTTTTCTTATCGTGACGGAAGCTGTGACTCATTCTATGCCACGCGCAGCGGCCAACAAATTGCTTGACTCAGAGCTTAGTATTTGAGCTGCCAAATTTAGTGAAATATGCTGAACTTACTCTGCATCTTCCCACAATGTAATAACACAGTCAGGCAAATGTCAGATTAAATAAAATGGGGATAAAGATTATTAGGATAGATTTATATCGCTCAAATTTATGGTGATTTTGAACTACAAAATTTTATCATTTCCAGAGACGGATGCAAGCGTAGATTGAATACAACTCTCACTAACAGCAATTACATAATTTTAAATTGACGATTCGTAACGTTAAAATGATAGTAAAAAGATCATAAGCCGATGTTATCATCTTTACGTGCAATTTCGTGCTGCACTGGACAGCATGCACCATGTCCTGCTTTGATTGTGGCCAACACAGTCAATGTTCCGGCGACGGCAGATACGTTTTGATGGTTTGTGCTCTCCATTAAACTTGGGCAGTATTTTTTCTAGCAGATAGTTGATACTTGAGCCGGCTGCTTAGTTAAATTATATAGAAATGATACTTTCCAGTGGTCCTGGTGACTGGAGGCATTACGAGCTTGTGCAACTCAAGACAAAGTATTCGAAGGTAACAATGAGTTCTACACTATCTTCACTGAGGAGTTGTGTACTCACTGAACTCTTTTAGGACTGTTCTTAGCAGTATAATTCCAGGTTTTTTTAAGGTGTAATTGAAAAATATCGGAGAAAACTGAAACCCTAGACGTTTTGAGCGAGCTAAAATCTGCTTACGCTGCTGTCTTTTGAGATAGTCAGCATTTAGACGACTTTGAGCGCGATGGATGGGGCTCAATTTTCGATCAAATCTCGTGTTCATAGCGGCACAACTAGGAGCGTAAGTATTTTAGAGTCCACTTCACGCTAAACCTCTACAACAACGTAAATCATTTGAAAGTCACGTCATTGATCAAGGCAATGGAAATAGACTCCTGCCTTCACAGCAGGAGAGCGGGATGCGTCACTCAAAGGCAGCTTCACGGAATCTCAAGAATTTATGTAATGTTCATTATTTGTCCCCACGATTCCGTACGTAGAATGACTTTGGTATTTTTGCCTTCACTTTTACAAGCGCGAAGTGCTACTTAATCAAGTACTAGGTTAGATTGAAATATATCAGCAGTTGGTTAATCGTAAATAGAGAGTCGACATTCAAAAATGATATAGACAGTTTTTCTTAAGAAATTCCATGATATTTAAGCAATATTACAGCACCCAAGGTAACCAATCTCTAAATTTTATGCAGTTCCCATGGTTAAGAGCTCTCGTCTTTCATTTGAAACTACGGGGGTTTTAAAAATATACTCCGCAGTGAAAATCTGGTGTTTCTTCCTATGGGAAGCGCAAGAACAAAGGCACAATTCCCCGTACGACCCTGGTGTGTAAAATGGGGTAACCGTCACTGCATTCAAGCATTCACAAAACGATGTAAGGCGCAACATGTACGAACACATTCGGAACAAGACAATTATGGTCTATCAGCTATGAGGAAAACTATTTCTTAGCTCTCGTTTGTTGTACATTTCAGATAGCAATGGAAAAGAACAGTGAAAGTATCCACCCGCGCTTGACTAAGTATTCAGTTTTCAGAAACTAAAATTAAAAATAAGTTGACCAGAAATATTTTGACCATTTAGATAGAACTAAAAATGTTGAAGTGAAGATTCAAAATTCAGGATAGGTCAGCAGTTGAAGAACAGCTCCCAGTTTGGACAAATCACGTTGAGTGAATTTGCCAACTCTGGGAGTAACAGTATTTGTCTGTGGGGGATACTCTTTTACAAAACATGATTTATGATTATTAAGAAAGAGCGTTCATCTTTTAATAAGAAAGAGCGTTCGGAAGAGTGCCTGAGAAGTGGTTGTGTCTATTTGTATAAATGTGATTGCTGCCTGCAGTCCTATGTTGGAAGTACCACACTCCAACAATTTATTCGTCACAGCCAACACTCTGGTATCTCCCATAGAACCGGCCGTCCATACTCATCTCCCCCCCAGTCAGCCATCAGAAATCATTGCCATAGTTCAAACCACCTTTTTAAAGGTCCCTATTTCCCCACGCTTTGCAGAACTGCAAAAGAATTTGAGCTTAGAATTTTGGAATTTTTTTTCATTTTTACTCATAGACCTCAGTTAAATAACGACCAAAGGGCGATGAAATTAAATATTGCCCCAACTGTATAAATTGGAGTGTATTCGAATTAATGTGTGTGTGTAGCTCTGTTTCTATGTGTAGATGTTATTGTTTGTTGGTTAGATTGCTAAAATTCAGGCGCATGTATACGTATGGCTATGAATGTTTAAGGAAAATGTTTTAGTTTTTATTGGTTAGGCTTGGCTATTTTTCGACTTCGGTAAAGTGATATTAGTTTCTTAAATTTTTTTTCTGTAATTTGTTCATTATGATTTCTATGAATACTTTGTTTGGTGAAGGAAATTGCGTCTTGGTTGGGAAAAATTCCAATCTGGCAAATTGTATCACATTGTGCTCTAACCACATAGACTTGATACTTGATGAGATTGTGTTCAAAACTTTCTGCATTCAATTACATCCATGATATTCTTTTCAGAATTAAAAATATGGTTATCAATTTAAAAGGCACGCCCGTTAACTTCAAAGTTATAATTTGAAGTCACAGCGTGAGTCCAGCTCATGTGAACGAAGATTCACTCATGCTTTGGAATCGATAATTTTCATTAAAGATGTCCAACTGGGGAGTGGGTAAAATCGATATTTTCAATCGTATTAGTTTTCTATCCATAAACCATACTTGAAAACACTAGCGCTGATTTTCTCTTTGCACAATCGATTCCTAATCTATATCTCAATAGATATTAGTTATCAAAATGTTGGCCATTTTACTTCTCCACTAACTTTTGTTTAAAAAATCACTTGTTTCAGATAATCTTTAACTGAGGAAAGACAAAGTATTACATTGACTTCCTATAACGTCTGCAAAACTAGTTATAGAATAGTACTACTGCGGATAGGTGGACTTGAAGCTTCAGAAACTCATCCGCTCATGATAATCAAAGATAAAATAAATGCTAGCTAGTAATGAATTCTTTCGCATCTCTCATTTCAAATGCGATTTTTTATACTACGTGCTAATTAGACATGGTTCAACAATCAAAGGACTTTGGTTTTTCTCTCGACAATGTGATGTTAATTGTCTCGTTATGTTCATAGCTTAAGAAAGGCTTTTGAACTGAGATTAAAAAAATTAGTTTACGAGCTACGAAAGAGTGAGCTGCGCTTAAAATATGAATGAGAGTCCAGAAACAATTAATTTACTTCCACATTTTCACTGGAAATGAACTTTGCAACAACACTGAGGATTAACTCGAGCTTACGCTGCGCATTCGTGACGCAGAGTCGGTCAACACTTCACTTACCGCGAGAATTAAAGAAGCTTACGTTAGGGTGGAACAATGGCGCTCTAAATTGGAATTTGTTTAGGAATGAATCTCAGCGGAAGTTTACCTTCATTTAAATACATCCTTTGCATCTTTGGACAGTACTACTGTTTTGCTCCTATTTGCATTTCAACTCTGCAACCTGCACTTTGTGTAAGTATTCGAGTAGTTATTTCTAAACTTCGTACATTTAAATGCTCACAATTTGTTCTGAATTCCTCTGCTATTGTACAAGTTGTAACTACGACTTGGTAGAAAACATTTGTAAAGTTTTGAAGTAATCATTTGATTTAATTTGAGTTCCAGTTCAATTCGTTAAAGCAATGGTTTCATTTCCGACTTCATTCGCATTATAAAATATTACATTCATTTTTCAAAAATATAGGATCAAAGTTAATTTTTAATTGACGTACTTTCCCCCCTAAGGGTTTCTACATTCTCCAATGGCTAGTGGTAGAGTAAGAGTGTAAAACCCATTTAAAATACAGCAAGAATGTCCAAAAATGAACACACATTTTTTTCATTCTTGGTACAATTTTCCGGCAGTTTTTGTCAGCTGCGCTTCATGTCATCAAAATCCCATTTCACATTGCATTTTAATTTTCGATTCACAGTCATGACGCCGTTGTCAATTCACTCAGTATGTAAAGATGATCTGAAGTTAATCGGACTCTAATGCTGTAAAAGTTAGTCCTTTATTCATAGTTATTCATCTCATCCATCAGACGAATTGTTTCTAACATTACGCAGTACATCAGAAACTCTCACTACTTTGGAATGATTTGCGCGTCCTTTTTTAAAGATCCCATAAAGATTTTATTCGAGTATTGTTGTAATGCTTCAGAGAAGAAATAGGGTCATATTCTATAGAAATATTCAACTCTCAGACGAGAACTAAATCAGTTTTACTGAATTGGAGAATTCTAATAATATTTTTAACCATTGGTAATTATTTTCCCTCGAAAAGCAGCGGAAATACTAAAAATAAAATCACTTAGTTGTTCTAAATGCGCACCGTCATAATTGCAGCTTTAATGGCTATCTCGTTCTCACACGAAATTATCGCAGTTGCCGTTGTGGGTCTCATCATGAATTGCAACTGTTTCACTTCTGCGTGAATTTTCCTGCTGTATGCATCGACTCTCCAACTAGAAGGCGTTCCGGACAAAAGAATCCCAGAGGAAAATGTGGGAAATGTTTCTTATCACTTCATCCCTAAATTTTTGTTTTCCTGGAACTGGTCACCCACAGGTGGATATTTTTGATTTCTCCTTTCCATTTATGTAAAAAATTCTACATGCAAGAGTCAAGAATTTTTTTCTTACAACTGATTGACCGTAATTCGTGTGGTTGTACTGATTAAGGGCTTGGATTGAAATTTTGGAGAAGCTTTGCTCTATTCCCAGTGCTAATATGTCATCAGGGGTCTGTCCAATTCATTGCCTATCAATGTGCCATTGATAGGCAATGCCATTGATGGAAATTGAACTGACTTCTATTTCAGTCAGGATGAGTTTGATGTATGGAACTTCAAACTTCATTCAAACGACGTACGTACGATAAATTCACTTCCCTTACAGTGAAATCGTGTTTTTATTAAAGACGTGAAATTTGTTTTATAGCCGATCATTGCACAGCCTGATTATCGGTTTTCTACAACTGTAACCTTTCGATCTATATTTTATATTGCATGTTATTCAAACAAAGCATGCATTAATCAATGACTAGGATGTTATGTAACATGAATTTAGCTACTAGCCAGCCCGATTAAGCTTAATCACTTAACACCTACAATGCCACCATGGTCTGCTGAAAATAAAGTTAAGGTAAAAATTTTAAAGGCTATCCAAAGCTTCCTGGCGTATTTATACAGCGAATATTGTCATTTGTTGACAGGGAATTGCTGGGATATTTAAAAAAAGTACGCTCGTATCATACCGAAGAAGTGAAAGTTTCTGATGTAACGTGTAATGTTTGAAGTAATTGGTCTGAAAACACAAAATAATCTTCATAATTTTTCGGCATTCAAAGACATCCTTCCTGCATGATTTCGAAGCATTCCGGTGCATCAGATCAGATGGATAATTCAAGACTAGCTTTTCAAACCCTTAAGCAGATAATTTCAGTGAAGACCATTTTTGGGTTCTGTTCCCAGCATCAACTGACGCAAATGAAGGAGGAAATGAGCTGTGATCTGCCTCTCGAGTGACACAGACGTATGTATATACTTCCGTTCCATGACATGAATGATAATGATGAACGGATTGCGCTAAGACTGAGTCTTGAAGATTTGAGTAAAAATATTCTATTTCAGCACAACATCGTTTCAGTAGGTCCGGTCAAAATTCGGAATTTTCGGTGCATGTGAGGATTTTTCGGGTAAAATAAGCATTCCAGATTGTATTTTGATTCTTAGACACAAATTTCGCAGTGACGTTTCCTTTTGCTTTGGGTTTACCGAATGACATCCACCAGTTTCGTTCATCACAAAAATGAAAGAAATGACATACATCATTCAAATGATCGAAAAACTGACCACTTTAACTCCGAACGTTATTTTTGATCAAATTATTTTTCAAATGCATCGAACGTTATTCTTAATCTAGGTAATGACTCATTTAATGAAATATGATAAACTCAATGCAACTCTCTTCGCTCTTTTGTTCACACTGCGGAACTAACGAAAGCCTACGCTTTCGTTAGGCGTACTAGATTTAGGGTTTAGGCGTACTGACTAGAACCCAACGTTCTATGAGGTGAGAACTTTGTAATTACAGGTACGCTATGAGTGATGGCTGCCGAGGCACCTCTCAATGTTCTTTGATTTCAGTGTTGACCGCCTACGATTAATTGGCTTATTATTTACGTTACTGTATGAACTATAATTTAGCCAGTGTTACTTTTTTTTAATAAGCATCTATTCAGTTGCTGTTCCAGTTCCCGTTCGAGTTTTAATTAAGTCACAATTTTCAAATGAACAGTCATCATCCAATCATTTGCGTTCACACTTCCTAAATTGCTTATTTCCCAAGAAACTATTCTGTGATCAGAAGAATTAATTATTATTGTGTGACATCATTTAATAGTTTTGAATTTCAGCAGCTGTTGATTTCAGGAAATTGCTTCCCTTTATGGCTGAAGATGTATCAGCTAAGATCTCAATAGGACAATTAAACCGAAATGCATGTTAACAAACATACTCTGACTTCTTATTCCATTTAATGTTATTTCAATTTGGTTGTGCTCATGCGTGAATCCCTATTCCAAGATTCGTTCAAGGAGTTTCACTCTCTCTGTTTGTCAAATTTATTCGAAAGGATTTGTGTTGGTGTTTTGTAGCTAGTGTTGGCGGTTGTCAAACCGCAGTTCAATGCACGGTTAGAGCGATGACTTCCACTTCATTCCGTGTAATTGACGTCTCGTGGGGTCGTTAATATCTTATTTTTTTCTTGGATAAGAGTCACATCCTTGTAGTTTTACGACTAATTTCGTGCGTCGTGAACATTTTTGTGGTAGATTTATAATACCGGAAGCTCCTGAAATGTATTATACCCTTTTTTCTTATCGATTGACATGTTTGTTGCCGCCGTCTGCTTTGGATTGCGGGTAATAAACATTATCATTTTCAGTTAGCACGCGGTATTTTTTCAATTTATGTTTTGATAGCGCTACTTTATTAGATCATGCCTTCAAATAGCGGCTATGAATTGTGATGAACGCTCATCTCCACTTTTGCGTTACAAAAATATCATCAGACACTCAAAGAAAGGTCAAACCATTTACTAGTGAGTGAAAATGGTAGCACAAGCCATTGTGGTAGAAATACAAAAAAACTCTGCGCTGTCTCTAAATAAGTATATTTGGAGCACTCAATTTGAATGGGAAGTTTACGGAGCCCAGTCTACAGGAAGATAAGATAAAAATTGATGTGCGAGATTCAAATGATAATCTCTATGTTATCGACATTGTAAAGGATAGGATCGAAACGTGCTCGCATCTGACGAATAACAGAGCATGATTTCACTTTTAATGGCAATGGTACTCCAAGTAGGCATGCAATGCTGAACGTCAATGCGTGTCATCTGGGAAGTATACTTTTTCGATTGTTGAGTTGACTGGTCGCGGGTGACGAAAATCATAAGGAGTTGAATAATTTCAACTGAATTAGGACGAGCCAACACAGTTGTGGTACCACCACACATCATTGAGGTGCTTCGTGCATTTTCTCCGATGTTAACTAACTCTGCGTTTTAATTCAACTGACTGAAGGTAACCCACGCGGGGGGAGGGGGGGGGGTCTTGTGTTAGCATTAGGAAAAATGTGTTTTGTCCGTGTATTGTGTTCTGTCCGTGAGTAATAAGAGTTTACTTTGAAACCATAGGCAATATTATCAAATTATTTTCTTGACTACTAATCATAAATTTAAAGTAAAAGATCATCCAAATATACAATGAAAAATTGTTAGAATGGTATTGAAGCGAAAGCGATAAATTATATTTGAAGGAAGCATCAGGAGTCCGTCGTTGTGAGAGAAGGGGTGTGCGTCGAATGAAGCGCAAGGTCAAAGCTAAGGCAAGTGAAATCTAGTAAAGTTGATGCGATTTTTTCGAAAGATTTTACAAAATTTGAACATCGATCTTATGAGCTTATTAATGAGGAGGATTATTTCTTCTACCAGGGACCGTAGTTCTTTTGCAGAGAGAAATAGTACAGGTCATCTAATTGACGTCTCAGTATTGCCGTAGCGATGCGTGGCTTATTAGACTCATGATTTTCTAAAGATGACCATCACACCACGTGCAATAGGAGCACTTGGCGTTGCTATGTGCAATTCAGGCCACAATTTGAGCTGGAATTATAACAATAATTTCAGGCTAAATTTCGTACAATTGGAACGCCAGCTTTGCCGTGCGCAGCTCAAGCCACAATTTGCCTGACCAGGCAGCGTCCACAATTTGCTTGCTGTTGCGGCTCTCCATATCTGCCCAGCAAACACAGCGGCTTTACTCTGACAGGAGAGCACATAAAATTATCTTCATAGGCGCGCTTAGTTCCTTACAAGTTGCCCTCTCTCGCTCGTACATCGCTTGGTCTAGAAAAGCGGCCGATATCAATCCTTGCGACGGCCCTGCATACGACCGAATTTCATCATAACCTCCTTGTCTTGTCCGAACAACGACGAATATAGCGTAAGAAATTTTATGATATCCAAATATGGATGCTAGTCAAAAGCGAGTAAAATTATCGACGTTAGGTAGAGTTTACGAGATGTACTTTCTCATCACAATTCATAAAGCGAAAACCAGCAGCAAATGCCAGTGCAAGTACCTACTCTGAATATTTTATTAGAGGAACATTGAATTTCATCTCCGGTGAGTATTATACGGTAGCCATACTTCTGACGTTCGGAGTGGTTCAAGAACTCCATGAATTCAAGCTGACTTTAGCTTGGCCATGTTCTGCGTTTACGTTCGGCCTCTTTTGCTCATAGTTGCCTCTCTGAGTTCCAGGGCAGCAAGTTATGCACAGAGGTTGGCGAGATGACTGAATACAAAATTCTCTCGTGAAAATTAACCAAAACAGGTTCAAGAAGTAGATGCAAATTGTTTGTTAATTTAATTCCGAGTTTATTCCTCCTATCACTTATTTTATGCATACTATCCGTTTTGTTTAAACTTTCATTCGAAAAGTTCATCCGTATATCAATGGTAATACGAACATCATGGATATCCCAAATGCAGGGGGCAAATGTTTAATTTCGTCCCTCATGTTTGTAGTTTACTTCCTTCAGGTCCTGTTTTTTCACTACTTTTCCCAAATACAGTGTAGAATTTGGCCCGAATTTTGCCTGCCAAAGGTAATTGGATTTGAGAAGCCGTGCAGGAGGGATGGTTCGTAAAATTTTTATAATCAGGAACTCGAAGCCGCCATTCGTTCTCACCCGCACTCACCCTGTATTACGGCTTCATTTCTTGTAGCAGCTTTTTGCTTCATTTCTTGAAGCAGCTTTTTACTTCATTTCTTGCAGAAGATCTTTGCTTCATTTCTTGCAGTAGCTTTTTGCTTCATTTCTTGCAGTAGCTATTTGCTTCATTTCTTGCAACAGCTTTTTGCTTCATTTCTTGCAGACGATCTTTGCTTCATTTCTTGCAGTAGCTTTTTGCTTCATTTCTTGCAGTAGCTCTTTGCTTCATTTCTTGCAGAAGATTTTTGCTTCATTTCTTGCAGCAGCTTTTTGCTTCATTTCTTGCACCAGTTTTTTACTTCATTTCTTGCACCAGTTTTTTGCTTCATTTCTTGCAGAAGATTTTTGCTTCCTTTCTTGCAGTAGCTCTTTGCTTCATTTCTTGCAGCAGCTTTTTGCTTCATTTCTTGCGGAAGATTTTTGCTTCATTTCTTGCAGAAGATTTTTGCATCATTTCTTGCAGCAGCTTTTTGCTTCATTTCTTGCAGAAGATTTTTGCTTCATTTCTTGCAGCAGCTTTTTGCTTCATTTCTTGCAGCAGCTTTTTGCTTCATTTCTTGCACCAGTTTTTTGCTTCATTTCTTGCAGAAGATTTTTACTTCCTTTCTTGCAGTAGCTCTTTGCTTCATTTCTCGCAGCAGCTTTTTGCTTCATTTCTTGCAGAAGATTTTTGCTTCATTTCTTGCAGAAGATTTTTGCTTCATTTCTTGCAGCAGCTTTTTGCTTCATTTCTTGCAGAAGATTTTTGCTTCATTTCTTGCGGAAGATTTTTGCTTCATTTCTTGCAGTATCTTTTTTCTTCATTTCTTGCAGCAGATTTTTGCTTCATTTCTTGCAGAAGATTTTTGATTCCTCTCTTGCAGTAGCTCTTTGCTTCATTTCTTGCAGCAGCTTTTTGCTTCATTTCTTGCAGAAGATTTTTGCTTCATTTCTTGCAGAAGATTTTTGCTTCATTTCTTGCAGAAGATTTTTGATTCCTTTCTTGCAGTAGCTCTTTGCTTCATTTCTCGCAGCAGCTTTTTGCTTCATTTCTTGCAGAAGATTTTTGCTTCATTTCTTGCAGAAGATTTTTGCTTCATTTCTTGCAGCAGCTTTTTGCTTTATTTCTTGCAGAAGATTTTTGCTTCCTTTCTTGCAGTAGCTCTTTGCTTCATTTCTTGCAGCACCTTTTTGCTTCATTTCTTGCAGTAGCTCTTTGCTTTATTTCTTGCAGCAGCTTTTGGCGTCATTTCTTGCTGCATCATTTGGATTCATTTCTTGCAGCAGCATTTTGGCATCATTTCTTGCTTCATCATTTTGCTTTATTTTTCTATCACCGTTTTGCTTCATTTCTTACAGTATTATATTTTCTTCATTTCTTGTAGCATCATTTTACCTCATTTCCTTGCAGCAGCATTTTGGCTTCTATCTTATCTGTTGGTGTTGTACGGTGTTGAAGAGCACATTATTATCTCCACTACATACCGTCTGTAGTAACAATATCTTCGTCTTTGTGTCCGAATGAAATACGTTCACATGTTCATGTTTTTTATTAGGTCTGAAGCTTCAAGGTAGATGAAATGATTTAGTTTGAATTAATTTATTGTGCTACGAAACTTTCCGCGTTGTTAGAACTATCTCTGCCACACCAACAAAACACAAAATAAATAACATTGGGAATATTAATTATGCGTTTTTATTTTCAGGTGAGAAGCAGAAGTGTTGATTTTTCGAAAAGTTTTGCGGTTCTGGCGGAAGAAATAATTTGAGCATAAGCGGTTACTTCAAAGGCACGCTAAGTCTCGGTTTAAATAAGTATAGACACAGCTGCGTCTCGTCTTGATTTGAATAAAAGTAGATAACCGTCAAGTGAACTCCTAGATAGTCGTGTTTCAGTACAATAGGAAATATCCAATTCGAGTGTTGAGGTTGAATGAAGTTTTAGTGAGCAGAAAAGTGAACTGAATTTGATTGTGCCCGATAGAAGTGAGACAGTTTAGGTCAATGCACGAAGGAACAAGTTCCCGAAGAACGAGTCCGCCTCCGAGAAGGAACGCCTTTCACTAACGGTGAGTATCCAATCTCTGTGCAGGATATGTTGCTCACACTAATTTCTGCAGCTCAACTAGGTTGTATGAAACCTACTACCAAAAGTCCATTAATTCTGACTCTTACACGCTGGAATTATTTTAAATACTTATGCCCTAAATACATAGAAATGCCCATCAAGGATTCGTCCCAAGCTTGCCTCACAGCTTCGTGTTCGAAGTGATCAGCAAGGTCTCAAAATAAAGTATATATGTTGGCTGAAGACAGAAGAGGGCATCTATCGGCTCTTGCTGTAAACTTTGATGATATCTAATGGGTGAGTAGTTCACATCGGGGTCTACAGAGAGTACTCATACACGGATTGATCTGATATCAGACAACAAAAGAGATCGACTTCTCTAAACATGATATTTATGTGAAAAAAATCTGACGTCGGCGGTGATAATCCACAGCCTTGATGCTGAATAATTTGACGATGCCTAAGGGCCAACCAAGTTTACCCTATATCATCAAGAATTTATTTGGCAACCTTTAACGTCTGTTTCGATATCAATTGTTGTCGGCTTGAAAAGCTCTTTAATTTTCGATGGAACTAAACGATCTAGAAATTTTTTCAAAAATAAAGCTTAAGCCCGCATATCATTAGTCCAAACATGGTATGATAAATTTAACTCTTGAAAAGATGAACTTTAGTGAAAAAATGAAATGCTGTAAAATTTTTTTTTATTTCATGGTTAATTAGCCTGCGTAGCTCCCGACTCGTTCGCAGCACAACACCTCCGTATTTCTGTTTCCTCTGCTGATGCTAGCGTAGCGAGCAACGCGTCAGCGAGGTCAACAACTTTGCGCAAACGTGAAAAATGCGTAGTAATTAAATTGTGCTAATTAAATGTTTTTTTTTCTGGGAACTGTGATAAACATGAATGCATTTTCATTGTCGCTTGAAGCCGCAGAACAATTTCTTGAAAAAAGCTGTACAATTTTACAGTAACTATTCTGACAGTGCTGCAAACCACGCTCTGCTTTGGCTTGCAATTAGTGCACGAGAGCAGGCTTCTTTTAGAAGCGCAGTGCGTGTTTATGCAAGCCACGCCACCCCATTCACGTTACCTCAATGATGCATAATTTAAACTAAAAAAGAAATATAGAAAATAACTCCTTTAACTGCTTGCGCATTTGTCTCTATATACCCACCAGCAATTAGAGATCAGTGTAAAAATTTCGTCAATCCTTTAAAAACACTAATTTTTCAAGCATGCGTTAAACCAAATAGTAAGAAAGACTCAAGAGCGCCGTATTCGAGAGCCTTTATTCATTTATACTCTCAAACCAAATCTGAATTAAGACTTCAGTGCCGTCAAGTTAAACATCGCTCTAACCTACTGGCGCATGCCTGTGTGGCTTTTTCGATGATTGAAAAAGTGGCTTTTTCGATGATTGAAAAAGTCCCTTTTTCTATGAGCGATATACGAGTGCGCGCTAGCGTGTGTGTGTGTATTTAATTTGTTGATGGATGAGAGGAAGTCAAATTTTTATGCTTTTAGAGACACAATCTGATTTGTTTTCCTTTTCTTCGTATGTACATTACAATAATTATTGACGCATCTCTGTTCCAATACTCCTATTCAGATTTTCTTGTGTCGAAACGCTTGCGATTTTAAAACTCTGTTCTACAGTGGTTTTTTTTTATCGCAAGCAAAAGAAAACATATCTACAGACGTCTGGAAAAACAAAATTTGTGAAGTTTTAAATTACCCGTCTTCGCATTCGTATACCTACAATATATTCATTCAAGAGGCGAAAATCCGTTTATGCTATGTACCTCTGTTTTTTTAAAAGCTATTGAGCTTACTTAATTGGTACATGGTTTTCGACCTTTAGCAATTCAAGCCCTAATGAGGCTTGACATTTTCTCTTATTTTTTTCATGATACTTTAAAAATGAATCATGTAATGAACATCTTGAGTTTCCTTGACACTCGAACATTTCTACTCTGCAGAAAACCAAGTGGGTGGCTGGAGTGCTATTCTTTTTAATTATTGAAATGTTTACACAATGTTATACATTTTTTAGTTTCAGGTATAGAAACATTCAACACAACGAAAATCAATGTTTGTGGTGTAGTTTTAAGTTTCTATCATTTCTTTTGTGTCGGACCGTGCTGAAATGTTCACTCTTGAAACTCGGACGTGCTTTGTGCTGTGTGTGCTTAGAAGCCCTCGTGAAAAGATGTTCTAGCTGCCCAGAGTGCGTGATGTTCTTCCACTTATTCTCATATCATGTAGCTAAATATGTCATGTGAACATTCAACAGTCCAAAATTATGTCGAATAATTACTTGATGTGCAGTTTGAGAAAAGTTCAAAGCAATTTGAGTTTCGTTGAGAAAAGAAATACTTTATCACCAGGAAGGAGGATGAAGGCTGTAGGCAGTTTAACTTGAGAATGAGAATACTTTATAAATCATTTACAAACCCACTATGAGAAGCGTATATTTCTCTTTGACTGGTGTAAGAGTTTTTTAGAAGGAGTTCAAACACGTAAGATGTCTCTTCTTACCATGATCAATCGAACATATTGAGCTCAGGGGAAAATTGAAATTAAAGGCATAAAATATTAATTTTCACTATTTTTAGGAATTAAGTCGCAGTAGCGGATACAAATTTATTTTGTTAGGTCTGAATATATTTTAAATATTATTCCATCGGCACCGTCATCTGTAAGTTTCAACTTATACTGACTGATAGTGACAGGTGATTTCACCAACAAACTTTTGAATGAACTAATTATTTTATATGATAATATTGGAATTACCGAAAATTTTCGACTGTTCACATTCAAAGAGTAATTTCAACAAAGTAACTCATCAAAGTCATAATTGACCCTGGTAAGATGAGATGCGTTTTCGCCCCTGTCAATTAGGGCAATATTGTGGCAAATTTTGGGTGAGGATCTCGAAGAAATTTTGCTTGTTCCGTGCCGACCATTGATGGTCGGTGACCATTGATAGTGCTCACTATGGTGAAGTCAAGTAGACTCATCACTTTGGTTAAAACTAGTAGACTCGTCACTATGGTGAACTCCAGTAAACTCGGCACTATGGTGAACTCTAGTAGACTCGTCACTTTGGTGAACTCTAGTAGACTCGTCACTATGGTTAAAACTAGTAGACTCGTCACTATGGTGAACTCCAGTAGACTCGTCACTTTGGTGAACTCTAGTAGACTCATCACTATGGTGAACTCTAGTAGACTCGTCACTTTGGTGAACTCTAGTAGACTCGTCACTTTGGTGAACTCTAGTAGACTCGTCACTATGGTGAACTCTAGTACACTCGTCACTATGGTTAAAACTAGTAGACTCGTCACTATGGTGAACTCTAGTAGACTCGTCACTATGGTGAACTCTAGTAGACTCGTCACTATGGTGAACTCTAGTAGACTCGTCACTATGGTTAAAACTAGTAGACTCGTCACTATGGTGAACTCTAGTAGACTCGTCACTTTGGTGAACTCTAGTAGACTCGTCACTATGGTGAACTCTAGTAGACTCGTCACTATGGTGAACTCTAGTAGACTCGTCACTATGGTGAACTCCAGTAGACTCGTCACTATGGTGGGCACAAATAGACTCATCACTATCAAATCTCCAGCCGTCTATTACCGACAGAGCATCACTTTATCTCAATTGAGGATTTAAAATCAATAATTCACTCAAGATATGTTATAAAAGTGTAGACACACATTAATGATCTTTGGCATCATCAGTGAGTGCCGCATCTTTCAATGGTTAATTAAATTACTTGTGTTGATAAAAAAATTTCACTAATCCTAGTTACTGCGGGTGATCATCAACCTAAAGTGAGTATTTTCTTTTCAAAGCTATACAGCTCTTCAAAAATTTGACGTTATTTCATTTATTAGCGTTTAGGTTAAACGGAAATAATTCCAACCCAAATTCACTAGTTACGACAGCTCAAACGCACTCGAGTTTCAATATTACTTAAGGTATTTAATGATGGGCCATTAAACTTTTCAAATTAAGAGCTTACTAAACCTCAGAATGCCTCCTTATTTTTCAAATTAAGAGCTTACTAAACCTCAACATGCCGCCTTATTTTTCAAATTAAGAGCTTACAAAACCTCAGAATGCCTCCTAATTTTTCAAATTAAGAGCTTACTAAACCTCAAAATGCCTCCTCATTTTTCAAATTAAGAGCTTACTAAACCTCAAAATGCCTCCTCATTTTTCAAATTAGGGGCTTACAAAACCTCAGAATGCCTCCTAATTTTTCAAATTAAGAGCTTACTAAACCTCAAAATGCCTCCTCATTTTTCAAATTAAGAGCTTACTAAACCTCAAAATGCCTCCTCATTTTTCAAATTAAGAGCTTACTAAACCTCAGAATGCCTCCTAATTTTTCAAATTAAGAGCTTACTAAACCTCAAAATGCCTCCTCATTTTTCAAATTAAGAGCTTACAAAACCTCAGAATGCCTCCTAATTTTTCAAATTAAGAGCTCACTAAACCTCAAAATGCTTCCTCATTATTCAAATTAAGAGCTTACTAAACCTCAAAATGCCTCCTCATTTTTCAAATTAAGAGCTTACTAAACCTCAAAATGCCTCCTCATTTTTCAAATTAAGAGCTTACTAAACCTCAGAATGCATCTTATGTACCGTAGGAGAATTGACACAAGCGACTCAGTCTCGAAGAATGCAACCCTTGCTCGACCAGAGCATATGGTCTGCAGTTTCCTGCAAGAATGCGTTTAAGGCGGCGTTTTTTCCCTGGTTCGCAAGGAGCCCTGAATGCCAGCGAAAAAGAAAGATCTTCGCAGGCTTCATCCTAGAATAATGATGTCAAAGGAGCTACGTTCGAGGTGCACATGTACCGAGGTATGGGTTGAGGCGTAAGCAGTGCATAAGAGATGGGTGAACATGGAACGCTTGAATTTGCTTTTGATGTCAAAGAAAAATAATACTCATCAGCTTTTCATTTTTAATGAAGCTTCTCGTGAGGCTTGGTTGTACATTCCTTTCCCACAATCGTACTACGAGTTTCGTATGAGAGAACATCGATGTGGCATGACAGAAGTAAACAATTGAGCTGTGGCTGATCCCAATACTGAACAGTTAGTAGGATTTCTGACGCTGAAATGCTTAGGTGCTTGATTGAGTCTTGGTGGTGGCTCAAGTGCAGCTTTCCTCTAATTTGTGGGAAGTGCGGAGTAAATACATACATTTATACTCGTGATGTTCTGATAATCATGGGGGTTTGCTTGGTTGGTTTTATCACTGCACATATTTTGTGTTCGTAAATTACTGATGAAAAAATGAAACACCTTAATTCTATAAATAAATAAGTGAGAATTTAAAATTCACAAATGCCCTTTACTGCCGATTCTATCTGATACAAATACTTATTTTGCGAAGAATAGGTCCAAAAATAATTTCTACAATTAACCTCACCCTATGTGTTGCGGGTGGCCTAGTTATTTATGACTGCCAAATTCCTAGAGTCTTTCTCTCGTTGGCATAAAGGCTGTGTAGGTGTGAAGTGTAACTCCATTGCATTACATCACTGGGCCGTCTTCGACGCACATCTATAAAGAAAAAAATCAATTCTCAATCTTCCCACAGGTAATTTTTACGTATGTTCAATTATAGCTGACATATAATGATCGGAAATTAGCTTGTAGAACGAGCTAGTATATCCTTAAGAATTAAAATCAACCGAGTATAAAAAGGAACATCTTGCAACTACGAATGATTGCGCTCTTACGAGAATAAAAAATATTGATGAAAATGCAAACTATTATGAAATTTACCAATCATTCTGTTTCATGAATTCAGACGTTACATTTACTCGTGTACATCTTTAAAATGTGCAATCATATTTCCAATGCACGGCTGTTGACATTGACCATACTGCTAACAGGAAACATAATCAGTTTTTAAATTAGGTTCAGTTTCACTCTGGGTAAGCTAGCTTTTGGCAAATGATTTCTTCAGGTCATGTCAAAACAACTTTGCTAAGATTGTTTTCGGGCAGAGGTCCTGATCCAGAGCAGCCACTTCAGAAAACCCGTACCTCATTAAGGATTTTGATTGGAGGTTACATGTGCGAAAATTATTTTCATAATTTATTTTTGACTCGATCTACTTTGGGGAGGCTGGAAAATATTAACGGAGACGGGAATTTTAAAGCTGGAATTGATGATAGTTTTTTTATTACGAGTTCTAAAAATTTGATCATCGCTCTTCAACCCAGAGTAGTTTCGAATTTTAATTTCGGGCATATTCGGAGAGAAGATTTTTTCTTGTGTAACCGATTGGGTTATTCAGTTTTACCGAAGATTTTGTAGTAACTTGGCTCTGTCTCCCGAAATTAGCGGAAAACTTTTCAGTCTTGCAGCTCCAAATGACTCGTCACTACGAAAAATGAAAACATCTTCATCGACTCTTTATCACAATTGCGTAGAAGAAATGCTTTCCAGCTTTTAAACATGAGGGGAAAGAGTAATTGAAATGCCAGTTTCCTTTTCTCAACCGCAAAAGCTCTTCCTCTCACCTCTTCTACGTTTTCACAATCACATGAGCTGCATGGAATCTTGAGAAAATATCGCGAATGTCAAACTGGAAACAATCAAACCAAGGTTATTCTTTCCAATGGGTGATGCGCAACCCACGTTTTGAGGAGTACAGATACATTCAGTACATCCTCATACAGTGTTTCGATACGTACGTCCTGGAATAATGAAGATTGTGATTCATGCATTACGAAAGTACGTTTTGTTCACTTATTTGCTGGTGATGTTCCAATGCTCAATGAGAATCAATTGAATGAGGTTCAATTGATTACCCACGTTCACATTGAGTTTTCCTATTACCGTTTACACGAAAAATCGCTAAAACTTCATGACACGAAACCTCGTATCGATATTCCGCGAGCTATTCACCTTTTTTAGGGTCTTCACACATTGAACCGTTTATGGCAATAATGTCGCTCCCTTGTGACGAGCGGCGACTCATCACACAGCTAGCTCTATGTCCATTATGTCATGCCTGCCCCTGTGCTCTGCTCCAAGTCTGGTGCTCAGACCGTTGGGTCAACAGGGCAGCCCCTGTACATGTTTTGGTACCGCTTGAACATACACTGCCGTCCTTCCAACGGATCCCATCTGCGCTTGGGTCACTGTGCCCTCGTTTGTCAGCTGCTTGAGATTCGTCACTGGGGTCTATTTGTTATCTGCTTCGTGTTTGCAGGAAAGCTGTGAACGAAGATTGGACCCATGAAATTCCAAGCGGTTTATTTTCACGTGCGTTTGATAACACTTTTCAATTTTTGTTGTCTAAGGAATCCTTGTGATAATACCGCCAAAAAGTTCACCCATGATATATACGTAAATATACAATAAAGAGAATTCACTTGGTGTTCCCATCCATGATCTGGGAGATCACACGAGATGAGTCATTCATGAGAGAAAAATTCACTTCGTCGCAGCTTTCCAGGGCTTCTTTTTATGCGACAATGGAAATACCAGAACCTGCGCTTGTAAGACCATAGTGCCTTTGGTGTTTGATCTGCCGAGCGTAATTAAATTAACAGTTAGTTTCCAATTCAGTTTGCGCACAGGCTGCTTACCTCCTTGGTCATCAACATTCTCTAAGCAGACGAAATTGGCTGCCTTCATTTAAGTGGCAGCTACCAATGATCCGATCGCAATTAGAGCCTTTATTTAAATCAAACTGGGAAGCTAGCTAAACAGAACAGAAAAAGGACCGTTGCATACCATAAAAAAACCCTCAGGGAGATACAAACATTGCATATACGGGAATTAGCGCTTCAGGTAGAAGTTATGAGGTGCCGAGCTGAGGGTTATATAGGGTTACTTTTTGTTGAAATGAAAAATGTATTTTCTTGTCTAGGACCATCTTTTTTTCGTTCACTGCTGTCCTGTTTTTCAGCACCTATTACTTTCTTTTTGAAATTTGATTTTGTTTTGTAGCCTCCCTTCTTAACATACTGTTTCTATGGGCAGGAGAACTTATGTGGGAACAAACCTTGTGCAAAAATTCCGCGTTACCCTAACTTCGTGCTGACTGGTGCCCTCATCCTTTCTTTCTTAGGAACGTTTTTGTCGCGGTGAGGAAGGGTAAAACTTTCTTAACTAATAATAATAATAATAATAATAGTAATAATAATAATGATACTAGTAATAATAATAAAATTTATCTTATAAAAACAATTATACTACAGTAAGACTCTAGTGAGTTGAAGTATGAAACTATTGAATTATAGAATTTAAATAGTAGTCGTACTTAAACCTGAATACGTCTGCCAAATGGCTGCCACTACATTCTGTAGAATTGTGTTGCCAACCGTCTATGCAAGAAAAATTTGATCCCTGCTTAGCAGATGTTTTCAAAATATCACACTTGTGTACTTTAATTGGGAAAATTTACCCAAGAATGACCATTTTCAAAAGGAATTGGTGTCTGATGTTTTAAATCGAGATATTTTTTCCAATTTTTGCGAATTTTTTTTTGCGGTAATTCTTGTTTAATTTTTATTCTGAAAGCTCAGCTGGTGTGCACTGATGAAGATATTTTTACTGTCATTTTTCCTGTGGACGCAGCACAATATAGTGGGGTTTGAATCTTCTGTTAACATTTACAGAGGCTGTGGAAGTGAAAAGCAAGTGGAACACGGAGGACATCTGTGCTTGGTGCTATGAAGAACATAACTGCTGTGGTTGCAATTCCTTCTGCATGTGATAAGTCTAGAGTGATTTAACTATATTTACTGTTCAAATCTGCTTCGTTCATTATTCACTGGACTAAGTCAAGGGTGATTTAATAGCTAAACACCTATCTTCAATATTGTTCTTAATTGGTATGTGAACACTATAACTTACAACATCTTAATATAATTCAGGAGTTTCGAAGTGTCGCTGACTTCTGTCTTCAGAAATAAGAACTTTTCCTCTTAATTTTACGCTGACCATCGAATAGCTGAGGTTAACTCTAGGCTCGTGTTTTATAGAGTACATGAGATTTGTGTTGCCTTTCCATAGCTATATGAGCATCGCTGTGAACACTCGAAAACTCTTGAATTTTACGTGGTGAAATGACGCGACGAACTTCTTAAAAAATAGTTTTCGAGCTGCGAGTGTAAGTGCGCTTTCTTGGTTAGAAATCATTTGAGTCATTGGTCACAAGGCTGTATGTTTAAGCCCCTGAAATATAACACAAGTTAATTTTGAAGAACTTGCGCTGCCATGTGTACGACGTAAATAGTTTTAAAACTTGTGTGTCCATGTGCGGAGGCTATCTTTGCGTGATAAGCTCACTCGCTGCAGACATTGAGGTCACTGCACGCGTTCTCGCATCAGCTGCTATGCACTGAGCGGATGGTTACTCCTTCTCGCAAAGCTAATGAGAAGCATGATTGTTCCACTATGGGAATTGAATAGTGTTTCTGAAAGTAACTATTTTGCAAATGCTAGAGATGGAAGCACTTCAAATATTGTTGGGATCTGACACTACATAGTACGATGAAGTAAAACTAGGTTGAAATACATGTGATACTTTATAGAACATTGTCAAAAAATAATGATACACCTCATCTCGTTTTATAAACACACGTCAAAACAATATAGCAACAGTTTGCACAATCATATAACACCGAATAAAAACTAATAACACTAGCTCAAAATATAACAACATCTAGTACAAATCCAGTGACGATGCTGTAAAATTGATAACAGATGCAAAATGTAATGACATAGACAAATAAATGTAACGTTGCTTCAAATTGTATAACACTCTCAGAATGTTGCAACAGGCGTTCATTTTCTTTAACAAATAATCAAATCTTGGAACAATGCTTCATATAGCCAGTGCCACAGGTTCAAAATAATGTAACACATGTAAAAAATAGTAGCGAAAAGTCATAAGTTGTAACAACATATTTTAAACTCCTATTGACCAGAGAAATCATTTTTCCGCTCTTCCTCATTCAATGAAAATTGAAAATAATGGGTCCGCCTCAAAATCCCAAATGTTAAAATCCTGAAAGTCAAAATCCCGAATATCTAATTCCGACCATATTTGGCAGTGGAAGCGTCGACCCGAATTGGTGGTGTGCGTTACGAATTGGTGGTGTGTGTTACGAATTGGTGTAGTGAAGAATTGCAAATAATTGATGAAAGTTCTCCATGACTGCTCGTATTTAAATTTGGTATACATTAGATGTTTTTAACTGAACAGGACATTCGTGATTTTGATTTTCGGGATTTAGATATTCCGGATTTTGACATTCGGGATTTTGACTTTCGGGATTGTGAATGCCACCCGACGATAATATGGGGCTAGGTTCCATTATTTTCCGGTCAGTGGATGATGCACTGACCGGGAAGTAATGGAATTTTCCAGAACCACTCTGACTTGGCTGGTTCACGTGTGACATGTATTACTGTTCAAGAACTGGGAGTGAAGCGTACCACCGATCATTCCATTGTTAGGTCCCACTAACAACGATAATCTGTTTTTACCGGCGCAAGACTTGTGGTTGCAAGAAGATGATAGATATTGAGAGCCTGGATTTACTTGTGATGTTGATTGAAGCTACTCCAACCATCACCGTCAAGGATTTCAATAGAACTCTTCGTGCCCCTTTCGACCGCAAGCCCAACGTCTCAGATGCCACAGTTGCACCATCTGAATGGCATCGTGGAGACATGCACTGTGGCAGCAGCGCGCATAGCAGGAAAGTCGCTGCGGCAGCACCGGGAGGAGGTTCTCTGGCATGTCATTGACACGTGCGTGCCTTTTGTCACTCCAGCCATTGCGGCAAACAACTACGCCCATGCGAACAGCTACTTGATCAAGAGCCTTAATCAACAAGATATTTTCTTTTTTGCATAGTTTCAGTATCTCACATATGATATTCATTCTTTATTGCAATTATCAATAATTTTGTATGCAAAATTTCGGTATGCATTATGTACTACGGTTAATGGCTACTCTGCTGTTCATTTTGCGTATAAATAATCGTGTCAGAAATTGTTAATTTGTTACAATGATATATTCGCACGTTACTATTTTTTGTATAATTGTTATGCTTTTTTGAACGTTGTTACAATAAACCGACTCTGTCACTACACATTGTTTCTTTGTTCTGATTCATAGTTTCACTGTCATTCATTTTGCTGGGTGTCGTTATGATTTGTCGTTGTTGCTATTTTTTGAGACACTGTCTCTATATTTCTATTCTCTGTGATATTCAATGGTTCATAGTTGTTAAATTTGCAGTTCGTCGGTACATTTTGAAAGAATGTGGTTATAAAACGAAAAAAGGTGTAATATTGAGAACCAATTTTCGATCCTCAAGCCTGTAATATAGTTCAGGTTTAAGATTTTTAAAGTTGTTCATCATTAATAATCGTATCGTTTAATGTAACAGAAAAAATGTATCTTCCGGAGCATTGCCTGTATCATGAAAACGTTAGTGAGGATTTCTTTACACAATGCTAACACAATCATTATTGCGCATGGTGTGTTAACGTCTGGTGTCGAAGAAATAGCCATTTACTTTCTCAGAGGTAAAATTTGGTATTTAGTTCAAAAGGAGACTTTTAATGGAAAAAAGATCAACGATCATGAATTAGCAATTGCGTTTTCCATTTAAAAAAAGCTAAGGTTCATTTACTTTCCTGTTCATTGATACAAGAATTTTTCAAATTTCTTGCTTACCGGAAGCGTAACTTCTCCCTGACCAGTGATTGATCCGATGAGTGCTGGTAGGTTCGTTTCGAATTGCAACGTAGGTAGAATTCCTTGTAAGGCCTCCATTCATGTGAGCAATCAATGCAGCTTTGTATGCAATCTGAAGACCGGTACGCTAAGGGACGAGTGCTCTCCTGCATGAGAGGCACGTTGTTGCTGTTCACCAGTCTTGATCATGACCCTCAGCATGCTTCTGGCTTCGTAATGAAGCTTGAGGGACGAGAGGAGCTGTGGTTATCATCCCCGCGACGCCTGCTCAGCGCTGTGACTCGAGGCATCCTCTTCTCGGCTGCTTATCGGCATGCGCTTCCTGTGTAGCTGCCTCTGTTCACGCTGCCCGTCGTCATTTAAGCGAACTAGTGGGCAAAGCACGTCAAAAATGACGTGATTCAACATTTTCCTTGAATAAATTTTTCAGATGTAGATGATAAACAAATTTATTGATCTTAATAGTACCTGCAATGAAAGTATTCATGTAAATTTGGTGGGCAAGAAGTAACTGACGCTTTTAAATTGCTAAAATAAGGAAAACTGAAGTTGAAACTTGTTTTATTTGATGGAATAACGTTTTTATGATTTATTTCGGCAAACGATTTACTCAGCTAGCAAATTAAAAGGGTCAGCTACTTCTGCCCCACCCTGTACATGGGCACTGGTGAAACTCGGATCACAGATGCGGTCATTGATCAAGCATCCTTATGAGCGTGACAGAGAGACAGAAGAAGCGAACACCAAATAAATATATAAGTAAATAAACGCACCAACAGTATTACCAGGTTAGATATTATCATCTTGGTGTTGTTTTCAATGGAACGCGAGTATTTAAAGGTGCTTGTGTTCAGGACGTAACAGCTCGTTCTGTTTCACATTAAAGTTAGAATGTAGGTGTATTTTAGCATGCTAGAACGAGGAGAAAGAGTACAAATTGATTGTGGTATATATAATAAGAGATCGAAAATTACTTTGAACAAATTTTTTGGACTTTGAGAAAAACATTTTAGGCTAGCATGCAGAACGACCCCGAGATGCGTAATTGGAATGCCGTGGAATTCCCCAACTGCGGTTCAAGAGAGGCGTATTCCCACCGGGTGCGGCGCTAGTCCTTAATTGTTGTACTGGTGCTACGACTTGTCCTTGAAATGTAATTCATGAAAGTTGTGGACTTCATTGTATTCAAATTAACGTACCCAATCTTTGTGGTCCATTGTTACAAAGAACGCTGAAGAAGAGGCTTGTTCAGTCCTCCATTGCGAATGAGCTGCTACACGTGTACGCTATATTGAAACGTATATATTTGTATTCCTTTTCGCTTTCTTCAAGACGGATACGACTCGCCTTTCAAGTTTTCGGCACTAATTTGAAGTGAGACTTTGGGGCAGTTGCAATGCATGCGAATGGGAGAGCGTGGAGATAACGTGAAGAACGTTCATGGATTGTTGCGTACTCTGTGGATCTCGCACTGATTACCTTAACAACTCTGCTGCATCTTGTCAGATAACTGCAAAAGCTCTTTAGAACTGCGTCTATTAACCTTTGCAGAAGAGAAACGCAATGGTGATAAATAAAGTGACTGCAGCAAAAAAATGTCTGTTTGATTTATGTTCTATTGAAAAGTTTATGACTATAGGAGTTCCCGTCTGCTTTCGTTTGATATTTCTTTATTTTTGCATTTTGACAATCGAGTGACCCCATTTTAAAGCAGAGTTATTAGGGCGTTCTACCGGTTGACCTATATTCTAGTAGGTTTCAATCTGACCTGGCTTATAATTCAGTTTACCAAAACACAACTACTCTAACCATGCATCACCAACTTCATTTGAAAATTAATTTATTTTTTTGAGGACCGACACCAAGGCCTGCACTCCTTTTCTGTTTTTTCGAATACAGCTTCATTTCGACACAACCACTGGAGAGACGCCTCCGTTGAGGTTCTCTGCCGCCATGGAGATATCCAGAGCTCGTGCATTGAGTGAGCTGACGCCTCGTTCCTAAAAATATCGTCGCCTGACAAAGAGTGTGCTGCCAAGCTGTCTACGTTTACATTTGCTTCTTCCAATTTGCGAGCCTACTTCGACAACTCAAGTTGCGTTAACATAGTGGCATAAAAACAAGCGAGTTTTCATAAATTAGTCTTCTCTGAATCTGAATTTTTGCCGTGTACAAAATATCCAGACCTCACTCATGTGTACCTGATTTATTGATGTTTTTTTTGTTTTCAAAACTTCCATTTATTCAGCAGAATCGGATTTCACGGCGCTGTGTATGTGTGGATTAACGCACGGATGGATGTTCGTTGATGTTGAACATGGAGCTTTTAATTGACGAAATAATCGATGCGCTTAGAAAGTTCTACTCTCTAACACGGTCGTGTTGCGCGTAACTGGAAGTATAGTCTACCTGGGATCCGTTATTTGTTCTTAAAGACAAAGCACCATTGGTTATTCTAGCATTCTCTACAGACGTTAGGCATTATAGGCATTCCGTTTCTGCATCATTCCTGTGACAGAGCGTACTTCTGCTTAGTGAAGCTTTTATCTAAATTTATAGAAGGTGAAGGAGCCTGATATTCGAAAACACTGATCACAAAATCAAAGAAAGTGCTTTCAACACGACAAAAAAAATTAATTTTTTGACATGATGGTTTGAACATCTTCGATGCTAATTTTCGATGGCCTCCATTAAACAGAAGGAAAATTAAGCCAAGACTTGCTAAATGGATAATAAATGAGATAAAAACTGAGCAGAGCCAAAAAAAATACCTGCTAGAGTACAACTGAACAAATCAGACAGTACTCTCCGAAAGCTATATAAGCATCACGAGAAGATCGTACGGATAAAAGTTAGTGAGCAAAAAAAGACCACTTCAACAAAGAACTATTGGAGGCAAAACGAAATCTAAAAACAACGTAGCAAATCATTAGAGAAGTGGCTCAGTATAATAACTCAGTCAGCAAAGGTAATTTTGACAACCCCTCAAAAACCGAATGATTTCAATACTTTCTTCTCAAAAGTTGATGAAGAAGTTTTCAATAAAGAGTCCAATCTCGTCCCAAAGATACCTACAGGTATAAAATTTAAACAATGTTTTATCCCTAATCCGAGAAACA
Source organism: Platorchestia sp. MABIK (assembly GCA_014220935.1). Classification (NCBI taxonomy): domain Eukaryota; kingdom Metazoa; phylum Arthropoda; class Malacostraca; order Amphipoda; family Talitridae; genus Platorchestia; species Platorchestia sp. MABIK. The sequence continues at coordinate 36,466 of JACJUY010002424.1, read as the reverse complement.
AATGGAGACCAAGTCCAGTTAATATTACAGAAATACTAAAAATTATTTACCCACAAAAAATTCCTAAGTAGTTGTACATGATCATATCAGCCTTCAATGTATAAAAGACCGCTTCCTTATCACAACACTCTTGACTTGTTTGATATAAATATATTTATAGCCGAAAACGAATTTCCAGACGAATGGAAACTATCCATCATTAAGCCGTTGCACAAATCTGGTGATATCAAAGAGCATCAAATTACAGACCAATTAGTCACCTACCTCTCATGACCCGAATATCATAAAAAGTAATGACAAATGAGCTTCCATCTCACATGGATAAATCCCACCTACTTCATCGCAATCAGTGTGCTTTCAGAAGGAACACCAGTCCAAGCCCATGATGATAAAAGGGTACCTGTTTCCTCAATGTGTTAATATGACCAATTTATCAAAAAACGAAACTTAGTTAATTATGCATGTCATTTATTAACCATTTATCAATAATTGTCTAAACAGAGTGGATTCAACATATTCTATTCGGTTGGCGACGGATGCTCGAATTCTCGGGAAGTGACAGGCAGTCGCCTGCTGTGCAACGTCGCTGTTTCAAATTTCGTCAGCGCAGCGAATGCTGTAAAGGGGGTTGTCGAGTTACACGACACCATTTTGAGCGAAACTAAACTGGTGCGAACAAAAATGAGCACCAGTTATGCCTGATTTAAGTTATGAATAACAAAAACTCAATTAATGAGAACAAAAATGAGCACCAGTTATGCCTGATTTAAGTTATGAATAACCGAAACTACACTGAAGAGAACAAAAATGAGCACTAGGATGGCTAATTTAAGTAATGAATAACAGAATCTAAACTGATTGGAAAAAAATGAGCACCAGTTTTGTCTCATACAAGTTAAGAATAACTGGGAGTACCTGAAACTATTTTTTTCCGTGTTTGTTAAAGTTATCATAAAATGATGTCGTAAAACTTAATTCTCGACTGTGTTAGAGTTCATTTGCAGTGGGAAAATTTATAAAGTGCACGTTATAGTTTCATTTACACTTTGATCTCCGTAAGGGATGAGCTTAGTGTAGTGTCCTTGACTGATGGTTATTCTAAAATTTAAATAATGGGAATGGGACCAAATCTTGAGCAAGTAATAATGATAATAGTGTGATGTGTACGTAGAAATCAATTCACAAATGATGAACAGATGAGGTAGCAAAACTGTGAAGATTGACTTTGGTACTGATTTTAAGAATTTTCACTTTCATCAGGGGCGAAACTCAAACGAGGTAAAACAGGGGCGAAACTCAATCTCGTTCTTCATGAAACGCCTGTTTTCAGAAATGAAGAATCAAGATAGCCTGTGTACTCGGTTGCACTAGAGCGAAGACGTTTTCAGTGCGCTTAAAATCAGCGTGAGGAATCATGCACAACGTGTGAAAAAAATTCATGAAACAATGACTTTTCAATGCGTGGTTTGGACTCTTCCACTGAAACTGGCATGGATTATCGACGGTCTTGTTCATCCTACTACCTATGGCTATAGAAATGAAACCTGTTCTTCTCAAGTGACTCGTCATGACCTCGCTATTGATTCATCTCTACTGGGCTGCGACTGTTGGTCAAGGCCGTCAGTTCTGATCTTGATTGCAGGGGTCGATGCTTCCACGGTCGCTTCAGTATATATATTTGCATGTTTTTCAAGTGCAGGTGTCGGTTTCTCTCATGAATAATTTTTCGGTTGATGGGTAATGAGCAATTTTGTATTTTCCACTTCTTCGTCTGCTGTGGGTTTAAATGGGCTTGTGTGTTCCAATGTTTCAATGAGAAAATTTAATGAGTTTTAGTATTTACGATCACGTTATAGCTTAATCATATGCTACTGAGACTAAAAGTTTTTTAATTGAAATTCATGGCTAAGAACACGACAGTTTAAAAAAATAACAGTTTTTCCTGGTGGAAATTTGCTTGGGTAGAAAGTGTAGTATTTTACAAACAGGTGCATGTTTCTCCTGCTGCTCGTTCGTCCATCTATTCGTCTTCTTTAAAAATATAGTTAAATAGAGTTTCTTTCACTTCCCGGGATAAAAAATACAAGTTACGGAAAAGCTAGGGGGAGAAGCACTTTTTTATTAATAAACTACATTACGAGTAAATCTACAAAGCACCGCTGTGCTAGCTTTTCAATTACAAGCATAGGGGCGAAACTAAAAACTTTTAACTGAGAATATTATTTTTTCCGAAACGATAATTTAGAAATGTGCATTTCATTACCATCAGCTTACTTCTGTTTTGTGCAACCTCATAATGACGAGCCACTTGTCCTTTAATTTCAAACGGACAGGCTATCCTAGATCATTCGATATGAATTTCTAAATATCGTTATCCAGTACATTACCAAGAAATAACATTACGATGAAAATGTTTTACATTTTCTCTGCTTGAAAAATTGGTGATTTGGGTAAACTTCGTTGAAATTTTGTGCAACAAGAAACAAAGTACAACACTTTTCGTAAGACGAACTGAAAATCGCTCATCTATGTTTAGAGACCCGTCGTTCAGGCTTGGGAACGGAAAAAACTAAATCGACGAGACTTCTTTTTTTGGGGAATTCAAGTTCCTCATGCCCTTTACATGAAATTTATAATCGAAAATCATGGGATGTTTCCTCCTTTTTTTCTCAGTAATACAAGTTTATCTCGCGGCGTTTCATTATTAGAGGAAGCCAGAAACTTAAGAGCTGATGCCGTCAATGCTGCATCCTGATGACCTTAATTGTGCATTACTAAGCTCCCTGCGCGAGTTGGCTTAAGAGCCCACATCCACCAAGTCTTCATTAATCGCCTAAGCTACTTGGAGACTCTGGGTCCTGAAGCCAACGACACTCGTGGCAACTTTTAACGTGAGCGTAATGTTCTAGACGAGAGTAAATAGATGTGAAATTCTGCCAGCAACTCAAAATTAAGTTCCCTAAAATGTCAGCACAAAATCGTTGAAGAATGAATCATTAGTTCATTATACTTGAAGGCTGCATTCAAATACTGAATGTTTTAAAGTTGGCTGACTGTTGAAATATTTAGGCGAAATGGTAGATATTCGTTTTCTCAAGTCTCGGTACGATTTCTTTCACATTTTCTTCTAGTGCTTGAATTAGGCAGGAAAAATCCGATTTTTTTTTAAACAAAATGTTCCTTATCCTTCTGTCTCAATTAGAAACGATGACAGGGTCATCACAGGTAATGAAGCCCAGCGCGTCGTGCAGAGCAGAATCCCAGCTGCACTGAGAGCCGCATGTGGTACTTGGCTTCTAGTCCCAATCTGTGCAGTAATTGGTTAACGCTGAGATTTGCTCCAAAACCGTGAAATGCCAAAACTGTACACTTTATTGAGAACTGCGAACAACATTGAGAACAATGGTTTTGATTGACGACATGGTGCATCGAAAACAATTCACTACTGTAATCACATCACTTTAGAACTAGTATCCTTTCAACTAGACAGAGCCCACACTCAATTTGGCCTACAAAAGTTGAAACTCGATACAGGAAGAGTCAAATTCATACCTGTCATGGCAGGTATGAATTGGACAGATACCTGTCAAATTCATAGATGCTGTTAAAGTGTTGTTTGGCTTTCTAAAGGTAGATATGTGAAATGAGTTCCATGAAATTGAAGATGTGCTCCATTTCTCCATCAGTGTTGGCTTAAAATATTTCAAAATACTGTTTACATGCGTCTTTAGCACTCAAATGATGTGAGAGTGCTCTTAATCATCCTCATAAGAGTTACTTCGACGCCTCTTTGAATGATGCTTGTTCTTGCAAATTTCAAAATCTGGCTCAAATCATTTTGCCACCTAGCAGTGCATGAGACCAAAATGGCTGCTTGCTAGATGATCTTTCAAACATCACTGCAATCCTGGTAAATTAAAGGAGATTATCCTTCTTTCCCTTTAACATTAAGATCGCTCTCCCATTCTCACAGTCAAATAACCAATAATGTATTGGAAGGATACAGTGACGTTGAAAGAAAACGGGTTATTGCCAACTGCATAAAGTATTTTCTTTCTATGGTTTAACAGTTAAAAAACTAATTTTTAATACATACAATCATTTTGGTTGGGTTAAAATCTCTCACAAAAAAGAAATATTCATCCCATGGTGTTCTAAATTCATTGCAATAAATCCCAAATGCCCCAGAATTACCACCCACATTTGAAGTATTTTACCTTTGAAATGGAGTTCCAATAAATAGATCTAGTGCCACACTAAGGACAAGTAGCTGACTATTTTAATCTAAGGCTTGCAGGAACGATCGAGTGCTAAAAAATAAACCTCACGTTTTGTGTACTTCGACGATGCTTCGCTCACAATTTTGAAAAGTTAGAATAGTTCTCTCGAAAAAATATTTGAATTTTTACGAAACTTTTAAGGCTCAATATATATTTTACTGTTATGCTCTCAGAGTTTAAATAAATGATATAGCCCCTGATCGGAGAAAAGTCAAAATGATGCCGCCTGTGTCAAATTTGTGATTGAATATCCAAAGACAACAATAGTTTTTTCCACAAGTAGAACATGCATTGTACGTGGAGCAAGTGTACGCAAGAGAGGAGGGAGGGAGCAGCGGCCCTATTCCTAGTGAATGCAGACGGTTGGCGCCGAGAAGTTGGCCTTCAGTGGAGCTGATTGAAACTCATCCTGTTTTGAGCGTCAATATCCTGCAAAATGAATTCCTAAGTTCATGTTTAGAAGAAAAATAAGGCACAATGCACGGGAGCCTCTCCACTGACGAGAGGTGTCCACTTGAGGGCGACTTCAATAGCTGCACTTGTCGAGTGCACACGCATTCGCTCCCCTCGCTCCTCGGGTCCATTGGCCGCGATGCCGCAACATCGATGAGCTCCAACAGCTGGCAAGGCATCATTTCCAATGAAAGAGATTTCCCTCTTCAGGCTACGAAACCACAAAAATTTTCAGTGTGTTATTAAATCAGTGACAATTTCAAGCTACGAAACCACTACTAGACGTCGAGATGGATGTTCATCACCGCTGGCCGAGCAGAAATACCGAAGAGTTTGATGTATGGCGCTTCAAAATAACGTGGTTCTTGTTGCTGCGATTAAACTTAGGCACACTCAACGGGGTGGTGTTTTGGTGCTCAGTTCCTGCAAGGATGCGGCCAGTGAGCTGCAGGCTCAACTGCTCAGCCAGAACTCGTCGATGTGAGCTAATTATACTGCCACCTCAGGAGGTAAACAGATGCGGGGATAATTTTCATTCTACAGAGTCTATTTTAATTTTAAGCTGTTTTATTTCTCAGTTTAGTGCTCCCGATAATACTTCGGTGATAATAATTATGTAACAAAATTACAAATTCAGTTACACCGAGCAAGATGCATGTTTTTGCCGTAGAGAAAGATAGTTGATAGACGTTGAAAATAAGCCCCCATTCTAAATATCGTTGAAAGTAACAGCTATGTGAAACATTTAAAACCTATTTGTAAATCGTTCAGGATTAAGCTTTTCCGCTATGTAAGAATTTCTCCCTAAATGCGAGATGCAGTTTAAGTGATTGTGTTATTTTCAAACTATTAGCTTGGTAAAATTATTCTGTTAACCACCATGATAACAGTCATTGGTTATCTCATAATTCGAAGAATCGAAACATACATCGAAAATGACCAGTCATTTTCCGTAAGTTCTGACCGTCAAGCGAAATTTGGCATTATGTTACACTACAGTTTAATTCATCAATTGATGTGTACAGCTGTCTCAATGGCTAGTTGTTATGTTTGTCAAGTATCTCTGTAAAATGGCATTCAGGAGCTAATGGTTATCGTTTCTTGGAGCTGAGTAAATATTTGGCGATCGTGGCAGAGGCGGATGGGAGTGAGTGTTGCATGCCCAGCTAAGTGCCTCACGACCGACGCTGCTGAGAACTTCAAATGCAATCTGAATTGTTGAGCAGTAACCTCACGCCATCGCTCAAATAATTCGATGAGAAAATTAGGGTTTTTGTAAGTCACTCAGCTCTGTGGAAAACGAAGATAGGGTTCTGTTCGTTCTCTTAACTTGCGAATACAAAGAAATGAAGTCATTTAGTCCAATTTTCAGTGCAGTGGAGTTGATTGCTTTTTTAGATTCATTTTATAAGTCAGCGAGCTTCATTCGGTGCATATTAGGGTCCCATGAACATAAAAACAAAACGTTTGAACGAGAAATATTTTTACACTGAGCTCCCTCAAGATGAATTTGCAGGGACTGGTATTTTTACATTCAAATGCCTCACAGTCAACTTGTTGAGCCTAATTCAATAATTTTAAGTCCCGTACGTCTTGAGATTCAACTGAGCGTGAAGGTCTCATACTGAAGCACTACTTACACGCGGAGCCAGTCCTGGCATAGGGTCCGCATTGCACAGCAATGTGCGGAATGCGAAGCGCGGAGCTGTGGCGTCGACGCAGGTTGCGCCGTATACTTTTGGCGCTGCGCTGTACTTCGTGATAGACTAACGCCGCCGTATTCATGTTTTTGTGTACACGATCGAATTTAGCAGTACATGACGCATAATGAAACGAATTACTTTCTTTTTCACTATCAAGAGAGTATTTGAGAATCAAATGTAAACTTATGTCGTAGCCGATACAGGTGAGTATGTTACGCCTGACTGTTGCTACCCGAATCAGAAAAAAAGTTGCGGCTACGCTCACTAATTTTTTTGCTCGCTCTTGTTCCTATGACTGATGACAAGTAAAGGTCTTGCTCTACCGGACGACCTTGATCAGGTCGACGATAAGAGCTGGGTTTTGGATACTGTGCAATATTTAGCCCCAAATAAGAGCTTCTGGAGACGAATGAGCCAGCTACAGCGAAATTGAGGCTCTTCATCCTCAAAACTTGAAGCTTTCGATGTCTCATTCGTCTTGAAAACTCTTCAACGCATAATTGGTCTCGTTTAATGAGACATTGCACCACACTTGCGTTACAACCTTTTTGGTGCATAACTACAGAGAATGAAATTCAGCAGTTGTTTCCTTTTCGTGTTCTCGAATTATATTACAATTTCATTCAAGAAAGTAGCTCTCATTTGAAACAGATAGAATTTGAAAGAGACTTTGCTTAACAATGTAAGTACTGCGTGAATGCATGGTAATAGACAGTACGTGAGTTACTAAAATAAAACTTGTGCTCATTAAACTCACATAAATTGGCTTCAGACGTAAGAAGATAACTAACGTTTGAAGTCCCAGACATGAGAAATTAACTTTATGCTGAGGGAAGAAGAAAGTTATGCTGAGGGAAGAAGAAAAGTTATGCTGAGGAAAGAAGAAAAGTAATGCTGAGGTGAGAAGACCATGTTGTTATGAGAGGATAAATTTTTGCTGAGGTTAAAAGGTACTTCCAAGAACCGATAAATATTGTGGAAGTGGATCTGTCGCTCGCATTCAAGACCATCACTCGAAAGATCGCTCGAGCGACTCATCCTCTAACATTCGCCCATATCTTTTAAATACCCGACCCGAGCTACCGACCAGTTAGATGCTCTTACTGATGCATCCCAGTCTATCTTTTTCGCCGCCTGCATGCAGGTTATTCGCCGCCTAAGTGATTTAATAGCTTAAATCGCTAAGGCGGCGAAAAATATGCATACACGTGGCGAAAAAGTATGACTGGGTTTTAGTGGTATAAATGAATGCTTCATTCCACGTTTGCACCAAAAAATCAATCGTTTACGTTTTCCAATAGGGTGCTATTGCTGAACGATCATTCAGTGATTTTCAGTGGTACAAAGTTTGCGGTAAGTTTGTTTATACGATAAAATACACAGACAAGTTGTAATATTGGCTATTTGGCCTCCCCAGAAATTTGTGGGTTTTTTTGCTCCCTTGATTTTGTTCCGAAGCATTAAAATTTGGCTTAGTAAACCCAGTTGCTACATGTAAAATTTCTCGTAAAAGTTTTCTATCTGAAGCGTGACAAAAAAAAATTCCCTGAACAGTCAGGGTTAAGTGAGAGTTTATTGAGTGTTTATTTACTTTAGATATCATTGCTGAGCTGGCCTGCAGCCTCACACAGCTTAGGGCGTCACATTGTACCTCTGGTTCATTTGTCAAGGCTCATACCGTGGTCGCGCGAGATACCTCATGACTGCTCACTTCCTAGCTTATTCTCGTGATGGTTCCCGTACTAAATGTGTTCTTCCTCGTAAAACCGTCTTCTGCCTCAGCAAATATATATTTAAGGTGATAGCGTTGAATTATTTTTTCAACACTGCAGTGAAGGTGCTGGACATCGTCCCAAGAAGGTCATGCATTCAATATTTCCTACTTTAAGTATTCGCCCGCTCGTTGGAACTGCTTCAACTGTTTCGTTTTGCTTTCAGTTCAGAAATATCCCACAAAGGCTCCAACTTCATCGTGAAATAATGTGTGTAATAAGCATAAAAATATCAATGGATTTCATCTGTAGGCGACAAACTCAGAGTATCCTCATCAAATTGCATTTCCCCAACTCTATTCTGATGAATGTTTGACTACGATCTTATGAAAATTTCCGAAATTGTAATTCTTCGGTTTTAAACATAGACTTTCTAACACTGAGGAACAATTTTAAGCAAGCATACAATGAAGCAGCATCAAAATTAATCATCTAAATGTAAGAGTCAGTAGAACTGAACATGTAAAAGGTGAATGAAAGCTGCCATTTTGCATCAAAATACTCGTGTTCCTAACGCTATGTTGCGATGACTTATTCAGTGATATTTCATTTATATAGACCATAATGTTCGGACTTCTGTATTTGGTCTGATATGAAATTGTATGGAACGATGGTCATGTTTTGAGAGATCAATAAAATGTCAGTTATCATTAAAAAACTTGCACTTCATTTCGTTTTATTTTGTTGAAGTGCTTGTTAAGTGGAACAATTAAAATTTTCTTAGTGCCTTTTCTCTGATGATAAGAGAAAGCAAAAGATATTTTTATTTGCATATTTAACAGAAGTTATAAATTGGAATTCTTTTATCCTTTTTCACTGCGAACCTCCTTCAATTTCTCAGGAGTTGGCGAGTCCGTTGATGTATAGCGCCTCTTCTGTTGCTCGAGTCACTCAATATTTTTTCTCTTGGGTGTTTATACTTAGTGCTCATCTGATTTTTCCGTGCTAGATCATGCGCCCATGGACTTACTTTCTTTCTTTTTGAACGAAATTTTGCACCTATTTCACGCAGGGTGTCAGTGACCTATTTCATTCAAATGTGTTTGATAACAGTTATGAAATAAACATTATAACCATATAAATATTGAATAGACCCAGTCTAATCAAACAGCACCTATTCAGAGTAATTGTCTACCTGTTTTCAATTAGAGCTTTGCTGTTTACACTGGAATAGTCACCAGTATTGCAGTAATTACAACCGTTGGTGACCTGAACTTTGTTTATTTTCATTGGTTTTTCGACACTTAATCTTATGTTGATACTCCTAGAAAATTTTATTGAATTCTCATTCAGGAACTATTCAGCCCGTTTCTTCTTGTCTCAAGTTTCCAGAAAGTTGCATAGTAACGGTCCTCAATTTAAGGGTTAGTGTCGTACGGGCATCGTACACCGGAAAAGTATTCCTAAAAAATGTGACAGCTTCGAACCTCAAGCAACGGAAGCGTCACACCGCATGTCAACGGTGCTGCAGCTTTTGAAAAATATCATATACTCTAGGCGCATCTCTGGCGTAATTTACAAAGCTCATTTTGTTGTGAATTGAACAGGTGGTAAGACTGTGACCTCCTCCGCGTAGATGGTGTATACCTTAAGAACACGATGCAGTGAGCGAAGCTCTGCTATGCCAGCCCGAGCAAACCGATGGACCCCCGCAGCCGTACTTTAGTGAGTGCCAAGTGTCTCTCCTCTTCATCAGCTGCCGCTCTCCTCCAATGCCTCCCATAACCAGACCTAGGACGCATACCTACTCCAGCGTGTGCGCACGAACAGCTGTTCAGTTGTAGGCATCCTACTACGCGGTTGCCTTAGATTGTCGAAATACGAAACATAGGCTCATTTGCGCAATCATTGAGAATTGCATATACACGTGCGGTCTTTTTAGCAAGTCCCTGAGTTTTCTGCTATTTACATTGACGAATCAACCAAGGCTGTGTATTATTACAGAAAACAATATTTCGCCCACTGATTAGGTCATCCCGCTCAAAAAATTACGATTCTACGGTTCAAGCATTGCCGTTTAGTTGGATCCTCTAGTGTTCCGTTCACTGTACGTTCTGGCATATTCTATAGAAATCAGAAAGATAATTTAATGAATTTATCTTCGTTTTAAGATTGAAATCTCAAGCAATTGGTTTCAGTTCAACACCAACATTGATGGTGATGAATGCCTGGTCTTCTCTGGAGGCTTGTAAGTTGATAGAGTAACACTTGAGGCGTTACTTTATGGTACTTCCTGAAGGAATGAGAACCAACGATGATTTACTGTATATCATTACAGTTACGCGGTAGAAAAGATAGAAGTGTCGCTTCAGTCCTTAGAAAACAACATCTCGAGAAAGAGAGAGGGAGAGAGAGAGAGAGAGATGCATTCACAAAATCTTCTGCTTCTGTTCGTATCACACTCGTACCCTGAAATGACACATTTAACCTATGTTTAGAATACACTACGCCTGTGTACTTAGAGTACACACAGAGTACTTAAAGTTCACTTCAGAGTACACTACTGACATCATTCACGTACGTATAGGAACAATTCCCTCGTAGCAGCTCAATTTCCCCTCTTTGTATGCAAAATTTTTGGTAGCAGTTCAATTTGGGAATATGTGTTTTGGCAAATGCAAAATTTAGGGTCTTATGAATAAAACACAATTATTGGCGCCAGCACAGCAGGGGCTGGCAGCTATAATACGACGCGATGACATGGCGACAGGAGGTGATGGACTCACGTTTTGTTATGATCCGTCTGAGGGCATTCTAAGCTGCGCTGTGAAGAAGTGCATTCAAGGTTGCGGTAGTAATTATGAAAAGAACTTCATAAATTTTACGGCGGTCCTGGCCCATAAACTGCTCACGCACTGAGGCGTCTAAGCGAATTTTATGGCTCAAGAGGCAGTTCCTCTTTAATGGAGCCACTGCTCAAATGCGGACACGAGCTGGTTTAATTTATTATAAAACTGAACATTATGACCATATGATCAATGCTTCTGTGGTTTTCGTCAGCTGAGGAGGATGGAATTTATAGGTTACCTAGGCCGGCATTGGAATGGTTACAGATTTATATTATTTCATTGGATTTAGAGCAATTTCTTTAGCGTGTCAAGTAGAGCTGTATGACGTGTAGACAATATTAATGAGTTTTTCAAGCGTTCCCTTAGACTTAGAGGGTGAAGAGTAAATTTGTCAGCAATGAATTGAGCATGTCAGTCAACGGGATCTGACAAGGCGACCAGGGCAGTGAGTTTCGCTCGAAGGAAATGTTGAATGCCGCACTGGGATGGTTAACTGGATAAAAAATCATCGCAGGCAGTCAATCTCAACCCAAGCTTCTACAGCTACTCTTTGATGAGACGAAATTAAATGCTAGCTTTTGTGAACTCTGTGCAGAGTGGTGAATAAAATGCATTCACAGAAATTTAATCACAACATCAAATCTCACGATCAGGTTTGTTTTTGTTCTGTCAGTTGTTCATCCATTCGGATGACTGGCAAATAAATTATCGTGGCGTACTAACGAACTAAGTATCTTCATTTTATTACTATTCTAGTAAAAAACGTTTCTGAATTTGCTTTTTATGTCTCGAATTTTGAAAATCTACTGTCTTTTTTTTCTTTAAAGGCGTGCGAGAGCTTAAAGTATGTATGAGGATGGATACTTTGTGCATACTTCGAAAAAATCCGGTAGAATTACTCAATATTAAAGGCAGAGAAACGTTCCTGATTATGTTATTCTACTGTGTAGAATGAAAACAAAAAAGTACGCTAAATTCTTATTTTACCCGTACTAATAACGATTTAAATTACTATTCAACCGTTTTTACATTACCTTATTGATTCTTCATGCGTCATAATTTCGAACAAATATTTTGCACAGCAGGGGCGATGGTCCTCACTAATGAGTAGCCTTAAGTCTTTCCGATATCGAGCTCATTCTAAGAAAGAATTAATGACCGAGTGGAGCTGAATATTTCAATGTCATGTGATTAAAATCGACATTCAATATCTAATAAAAATTTGTTCCACAGGAGAGATTATTTCGAAGACCGGTTGGGTCAACAACTAGAAATTTAGTTCTGAGCAGGGAAAGTACGTTTTTAAGCAACAAGCATAAAACTCAAAAAGTGTACAGTACAACCCTGAAACCAAGAGGAGAGCTGAGGAAGAATACGCACATACATCCAATCAAGGTTAAGCTAAAAAACAGGAATGAATCTCATAGAACAGAAATTCCGCACTAGCGCTCCGTGTTTTATGGTCAATGATTGTGCTACAGTGTCAACTGAAACGCTCAATTTCGTGTTTGCTGCAATGGGCACAGTTGGTATTACGCAAAGTTGGGATGTCAGACGCTGCAGATCATTGTTAACGTCTGTGTCAGAAATTGTCGTACAGGTGCTTTTGGTCTGAACAGATCCGTTCAATGGCAGATGTTTCACCATAATATGTTTGCATCGCATTTAGTTCGCACCGCGGCGCAGATGAGCAAGTTTTAATGTTCATATTCGTTCGTCGCAGCAATAATTGCCTAACATGCTACGCACTATTGGCCGAATGCGTAATAGTGATAACGAAATTTGGCAAAAAAGAACAAATGCAACGACGTACAGTTTTAAAAAGAATAAAATGTAAGCCAAAATAAATTAAATTAAAGTATAAAAATTACTCACAGGAAAATTTTCGCACCTAGCCCTATTGATAATGCTCTATTCCATACTAACTTCACAGGAAGGTGCAAAAACACACTAATTTCAGCTTATGAATTTTATATCGGCTTTTGTTTGATTAATTCGATCGAACTTGCTAGTTATTATACATTATAGATTGCACTTCTCATTTTCTGAACTTCTCTACGAAACTTTTATCAAAGACAAGGTACGAGCGTTGAGTATGAGGTTATAAAACCTACGTCGGCGCATGTGTTATCAAGTTTCGATTTTCGATTGAAAGTGAAGCTTCTTGTCAGATGAACTCTGCTTTTTACCATCCAGACCTCACTTCCATCCTCGGAGTGTTTGAGAGGCTTTGAAAATGGCATCAATCCATGTATTGAGTCTTTTCGCACCAATTCATTTTAGTTTTAATTCGTTAATTGTTGGAAAAAATTCCTCATTCAATGAAATTAGAGTACGCGTTATTCACATCTAAGTGGTCACTCCGAGACGTTTTCTTCTGATGCAAGAGAAAGTCATTGCTCAATAACTTTTCTCTTTAATTAATTAATTAAAAAACTTTTACTTGAATGATTAATCAATTCTCCAATTAATAATTTCTTAATTACTTAATCTTATTCTTCAAAAACTGACTTATTTATCAAATTGTGCGAGTTTGGTTGGTTGAGTTATTTAATAGCTTGGATATTTTTTTGTTTACTGATGCGGAAAAAACTTGACCCTGCTTTGGATTTCCAAATTAGAAAACAACAGAGTAAACTTTTCTGTTCCAACGTTGGATGCTTCATTTCATGCTGCGCTCTGCTTCCTAAACATGTAAAAAGCAATTCCTAGCATCCCAATTATTTCTATTTAGACCATGCCTACGAATTGTAGCAACATCATTTTGCTGAACTTCATTTTCGATTCGCTTTCGCTGAGGAGCTCACATTAATGTTAGTAATGAAGTCAAAGAGTATGCATAATTTTCAGTTCATAGTCGTTGAAATGTCGTTATTAGTTGTAGAATTTACGAGTATACAATACGAAACATTATTGGTTTAATTAAAGATATGGGGTTCAGTTTCCGCTGCTCACATTTCAAGTAAACGTAATTTACGCTGCTTCTGAGGAACATGAATAGATAAAATTTGACGAATTATTGTTAAACTATCCTCAGGAAAAATGAAGTAAACTCTGGTGTTTTCTTGTGCAATTTCAGGATTATGGTTATTATTTTTCCGGACTATTGAGTTAGCATCGCCAAAGATTGCAGGCGAAAAAAATTGCAAAATAAATCGTTTGAACAACGATTGCGCAAAGAAGCCTTACCTGTGAATCCAAATTAAACAACTTCATCCTGACACTCTGAATGATAAGATGATGTAGTTCTACCCACCTCGTATTTGGTTTAAATGATATTCAGGCTTTTCGTGAAATTGTTTACTTAAATCTTCCCTATAAAGATTTCCGAATCGCTGGCGGACTCAAGTACGGTGTATAGGAAATAACGAATAGTAGTGCGTTCCATGGCCTTCTTTTTAGAATTGAAACCTACGATGATTTCATGGCTCATTCATCTCTCTCGAATTTACATTCTTCGTGTCACTAGCGATACTTTCCTTTTTATTTGCTACATGATATTTCGATATAGCTCTCCTGTTTTTCAAGGGTTAATTGCAGCATCTCCAGTGCCTCGTTAGCATGTCTTCAGGAAATCTCCACTTTCTCCCTTCAAGAACTTGTTTCATCCACGAGTCTTGGGGGAGCAAGGTGATGAGACTTCGTTGCAAGATTTTATAACAGACAGGTCGTTAAAACAGAGTATGTAACTCTAGCCGGAAAGTCAGCCTATTTTAGTTGTTCTTAAATGCTGACAGCATCCAAGCGCTAGCTCTGCGATTTTCATTCCGGGACTATTTTTTGTTTGACTTTTGTCACCTGAAGGAAAATGAGAGCGCATCTTGAGGTTGCCTCCGACGCGATAGCGTTCATTGCTTTTTTTCTATTTTCCTACCTCAGCGTTTTTTTCTCTTCGTTTTGTTCGATTTCCGAATGATTGTAACACTTCTGAACGTTAGTTGTAAGCAACGGTATCATTTTAGTTTTTCTAAACGAGGATAGCAATGATACTGTTAAAACTCAGTAATGTCGCACGAGTGCAAAAGAAACGATTGCCAAAAGAAATGGTCTTAGCAACTACAAAGTCTGTTAAAATTTAGGATGCATTCGGTAACATAGAATAACGATGGACAAAACTATTTTAGAAGTATGCATCCTTTCACGTGCAAGACTGGTCGAACAATGGCCAAGGAGACAAGAGATGCCATAATATTATTCCTTGCGGGCATTCGTGCATCTAACAACACTCGTCTTACAATAAAAACTCAGGTCCTCAAATAGCAGGACTTCACATTGCGTCGAACTCCTCATCAGAGTTGCAGTTCTCAAACTGTGTACTCGTTGCGCTGCTCCAGATGAAGACAATGGTTGAGGCTGTCTTCGTCACCCCGCGAATATTAGGAGGGAACATAAGGCCTCTTGTAAACACTCGGGGCTAAGCTATTTGACGCCGATGCTGGTGCTTTGTACACATTTTACTCGTAACTTTACGGAATTACTCATTTCGTGAGGGAAAGTGTAGGTTTCTTAATGTTCAATACTTATGATGGATAATTAACACGCTGTGGGAGAGATGTTGGCTTTCATCACCACCCGTGAATTGTTTAAATAAAAGGCGAATCAATCTTCGCTTACGATCAGAAAGGCCAATATATGTCTGTTCACACCTCTTTTAGATATGATAACAACACTAACTGTAACGAACCAAGCCTCCTAGGTTTTAATTAAATACGTTCTTATTTTTTTTTCTCCCGCGCATCGGGAGACTTGTTTTTATATTCTAGTTCTAAAGTCCTTGAAAAATTATGAAGTTTGATATTGAAATACTGCACCTCAATTTATATTTGGAATGCCAATGATTGAAACGATTCTTTAAGAAAAGCCCCACAAAGCGTTACAGCAGCGCTAAATATTTGAAAAAATTTGTTGATGAATTTCTCATTCGTGTTTTTGCCTGACCTCTAATAGTCGGTAAAGTAGTCGGTAATGTGCATCTTCATGTTCCGATGGAGAGTAGATAACTCAGCATATTGATTAATTTGAACGCTTATGTTTTCTACTTTCGTTTGCACAGTGAAATGATTATTCTCGACTGTGTCATAATTTTTCAAATCAAGAACAGGTACTTAATATAGATTAGTGTTAGATTCTGTCATTTCAGTAGCACTTAGCGTGTCAAGAAAATGAGGCGACATGCCGCTCCTACTGGCTGTTGCTGATCTATGAAGAAAACGTCATAAAAACTGCGCGCAGAGAGAAGCATATTATACAGTGTTTATCCCTGAAATTTAGGTGATAAATGTGTTGTGACTGAAAGCAATTGTTAAGAGAGTTTTACCTGGGGCTCAGGTGGAAATGGATTAGTTTCTTGGTACTTTCCAGTATCACTCTTGCTCGCATTAGCAAATCTAGTCTGCTGGAGTTTTGATTATTTTCGTGTGCATGGTAATGGAATAGACATAAACACATGTTAGAATTAGGTCAGGAATTTTGTGACATGTAAGATTAGATGATTTTTTTATCGCTTATAGCTCATTTAAACGCACAGTGAGAAAACCAAGTTTCTCTTGCTAGTACTCATTAAGTAAACTTTGTGAATCTTTTGATTAAGTTGTTATAACATTTCACGCATATTCAGAGGTCAAAGACACACTTGATGCCAATAATCACCAAATAATCAAACTCCTTACTCACAGGTTCATTTTTTTCCTCACATTGTAATACAACAGCGTCCTGACATTGAGAAAATAATCTCATGATCTTCCTGAGCATCGCTAGGCAGGCTTAACACCGTTTAATAATTTTGAAACATTTTTGTCTTCTGCAAGGATGCCTTTTCATGTCTCGTGCCCACTTATTACGGAGCGCAAAATATCCGTAAAATATTGCTACGTCGCAGGGTCCAGACACTGCACTCTGTTTTATTTGTTCTTGTAAAGTTCGGTAGAAAAGAGAGCCCTTGAGGCGTGCCCTCGACCTGCCCTGGCGACCGGCACGTTTCTCGTTGGAAGTGTCCTCGCTAAATCTTCCTAATAAGTCGAGAACGCCTGATGCCCCGTGCCAAACTTTGTCTCCTTATGAGGCATTTTTGGCTTCCAGCACGAGGTAGCACGCTGCTTGTCTTGACTTAGATGCGAAAAACTGCCTCTATCAGATACTTTTTCATCTCTCTAGTGAGGTGGAGTTCATGTGTAGAATCCTCGAATATGGGCGGGAATTGTTCAAAGTTTTACAATGATGCAAAAAGGTAAAAGCATATATCAGCCTGGAGAAGAGAATTGTATTGTTCTGGTAAAACAAAATATGCCTTCGCTGAAAAAAAAATTACAGATTTTTCCTTTCACTTTCCACTCGTACAGGAACCATGCTTAGTATCGACAGGCACATTCCTACTAGCGTCATGAAAGGATCATTAAATTTTCATCGTAATGAAGCATCATGTAACCACATCGGATATCAATTTGCGTCACATTTCACATTTTACCAGCAAAAAACTTCAAACTGCATTCGTTACGCTTCGAACTAAATGATCAGCGGGCCAGCACCGACAGTGAATAGGCTTTTGGAAAGAGTAATTACTACTCACCTCACTATGCGCAATAGGTACAGGAATGAACTTATTCGGGCCCACAAATAGCTACACATACTAAAATGTGTCCAGTGTAATAGCCTTAAGAAACAATCTATTGATGGCAAATAAATTGGGTAAATTGTTCGAGAAATTGTTTAAATGCGATCTAACACATTGCCCAGCATCATTTGCGTGATAGAGTTGAGTGCCCTGCACGCTAGTAGCCTCAAGCTTTGGGTGGAGCAACAATGACTGTTCATCGTTGTAAGCCGGCCCGACGCTCTGAGGCATGATTCTAGAGCTCCACACCCTCATCAGGCTGGATCTGGTTGTTGCGCACGGTAGAAGAATGTCGGACATGTATCCTCTACCATGATGTTGCGTTACGTTTACCCAAATTACAGTGTTATTGTTAGGGGAGCTAGATTTGACGTGAACCAATGGCGAGCTCCTCGAATGACGAATTTTTCAGAGGTGATGCAGACACACGCATTTAGGCACCACCACGTGAGGATAAGTGATATCCCCTTAAATGAACAGAAATCTCAGGTTGAAGGAGAGAGACTTCTCCTCAGCTAGACAGACATTGGTGGTGGAAGAGAACAGACACACCCTGAACGAGATTGATATTTATTATTGATGACGAGGGACACCTCCAAAGCGAGATCGATATTGTTGGCAGAAATGGGTGGACACCACTTCATTACAGAAATTATTGCACAACGAAGACATGTTAAAAGCTCAAATATACGGAAATTACTGGGCTGAGAAGACAGAGATCCCCGTAGCTATTGGAAAATTGTTGGGTGAAATGGATTGAGACCTCAGCGGCTATACAAAAATTTTTTAAACAGAAACACTCTTTGTTAGGAATATACTGCTGTATGAACAAGCCTGTCTATCACATAACTTAGGAAAAATAAGATCCCACTATTTCGATGCTGATTCAAAATAACACGGAAACTTTTCGTCATGTGAACTTCATTATAATCAAGAAAAAACGGTATGCATTTTCCTTAGAACTCCGTTTACGAATGTAATCGAATACGCCGTTTCTCAAGAATTTGTAGTAAGCAGTAACTTTAACAAAGTTCTGAAGTGCAGTTGATGTGATACATTTATGTTTAAAATTTAGTCACTGAAAGCTTGTTAAATGAATTAGCCCTTTTGGTTAAAAAAATAATTATGAACAAATAAATTTTTGCTATATTCGAGTTCGAATGGTGCAATATTCTGTGATTCGCAAGAACTTAAAAAGAGGGAATTTTGCACTACACGGGTACGCGCGATAGGAGTTCTCAATGTTTGATCAAGTTTAAAATCGTGCGTGGGTTGTTCTGCGCAAGTTGTTTTCTTTTCTATGGAGTTGTTAAACTTCAGTGGGTAAAAAAGTTGCATCGCTCGTTGCGAGGTTAGCATTTTCGAGCCAAGTTTGGAATCTTTGTTCACCGTAATTGTCTCGGCTGAAGGGGCGAGACTTCGTATGCGTGAATCAGCTTTATTATTTGACCATAATTGTTCTCATTTATGAAGATTTTATGGACTAAAATTCGGTACATGAATTTGAGCATAAGTATAAACGCTGCTAGCTATGGCAGACTTTTTTCATCATTCATAAAATTTTTAAAATGCTCCTAGAGTTTCAAGTACGTATATGAACTTTGAAAGTGAGATATCGTGATTGGTGTTAATAATTGTATTTTTATCAGGTTTGTGTGCAATTGATCTTGATGCTGTTCTGTGGCAAAATTGGGAAGATACAGTTCGCGATGAAATTATTAGTACACCCTTCGTCTTTCAAAACTTTCTATAATTATTCAAAAACTATTGTTGCCACAGGCATAAGATTTTCATTGTGTGTGAAGCACATATAAGTGACAATAATAAGAAGTTTCTAGAACAAAATATTAATTTTGAAAGATTTAACAAGCTGTCGAAAGTTTTCATTGTCTTTTTACTGAATTCTGGAAGAGAAGCCAATGAACTCAATTTCTGTTACCCAATAAATTATCTTATGGCTATGACGAACTGCTTGAAAATTTAGAGTTCGCCCTTTGCCTTCCATGGTGAGAGTCCGGATTAGCCCCGCTTCAAACCTTGTATCAGCTATACGCACTTTAAAAGATCATCCTAGGAAGTGGAGCGCCAAAAAATGGACTTTCCGCCAGAGGAAATGAGAGCTAAGTGCTCAGAGTCACCAACGACCGCCAGCTCGATTACGAACGCGGAAATTTTAACCTAAAATATTCTTCCCGCTGCGCGCATGCAACTCCAGCTGAAACTGAGTTTCGCAACCGGTTAGATGTTCGGGGAATTCCGAAATACATTTTGCTGCTGTAGCCAGCATTGTTGTTCAATGTTAGCTGTACTTGAATTGGGCTTTTGTCTGCATAAATGGCCAAATCGCACTTCTAAGCTTTGTATGTGGGTGAGATCAATACTTCTTCAGGCTCCAGTTGCTGAATCTCTAAAGTATACTTCAGCATTTCATCGCAAAGTGAGAATATGTACGAATATATTTCCAAAGGTTTTATTTATTCCAATGATTTATTTCAGTTTTAAACGTGTTTTTGATGATGGTATCTGCCACTCCATTGAAAAAAGAAACGACAAATTTTACACGAAACGAGGTAAACACTTTTTTACTCTCCTGAGCGTATTGCAGGTGATAAACCTGCACGATCTTAAGTTGATAGTTGACAACGGGAACTATCAGCGTCAACTGGCATAATTCAATGTATAGCGTTCAAAATCAATTGAAGTAACCAGGCTAATGATGAGAAGTCAGTGATCTGGCTCGACTCTTCACATCCTTCTTCACGATGTGATCTCTCAAGTACATGACAAAATTCTCTAGAGAAGAATCTGTTTCTAATCCTGGTTGTAAGAATTTGAGCGACAATAACCTGTATCAAAATACCTTTGACACTTGAAGGTAAATGCCTTTGTCTATGTCACTTCAGTTTATGGCCGAGCGGCGTGTGACATTCACTCTGTTGTTCCTTTGTGTCTGTGGCGCCCATGCTGCTGGTAAGCGTTATTTTGTGATTCTTTCTTTATTTTGGAGTTTCAAAGTTTGATTATTATGGATATAATGATCAGTGCCTGAAGCGTGTGTTAAAGTTTAATTTGTAACGATAAAGTGTTCAGTAAGTGTTCCGTTGTTCATAAATTTATTTTTGTTCTAGGTACCCTTACACTCGCACGACTCCTCCTTATCCTTACCTGATGCTGTGCCCAAACGACTCAATTTAGTGTTAATTGTTCTCGTCAACTGTAATTGTTTCTTGCGTTCGTTCCATGGACCTCATAAGTCTAAATTGGAGTGTTCTATTGGTTATAATGGACTAAAAGTGTTTGTAAAGCTGACTTGCCTTGATATTTAATTTCATTCTTTTGGTGATTTATTACACTTACTGAGGCTAGAATCCTCCGAACAAACTTAAGACGGGGGAAAGTCTCAACACAGGCATTGAATGGAGAGGCAAAAAGTGAGTCTAACTTTTAGCTGGAACAAGACTAAAATTGTATTGCAATCCCTACGCTTGCAATTGATACTAATGAAAGCTGAAAATTTAGCGTGAAATGAAGCTGAATAATTTGTTGAAATTAGACAAAGAGAGATATTTCCTTACAGCTTGAACACCATAAATTGAAATTTGTTCTCATTTTTGTTAAATCTTAGGATGAAATAAGAGTCGCAATCACATTTCTGCAATATCTGTAGTGCCTAATTGCACTTTACATCAATCCAAGCGACGGTCCTCTACTACACTGATAATTGGGAATATTTCTTGGAACTTATGCAAGCAGCGAGTAATTTGAGAGCGACAATAATAGTCACTACCAAGAAGCTCAAAAATTATTGAGCTTCTTGCTAGTGTCAAACAAGTCAAACATCTCTCCGCGATAGCCTGATATTGCCTGCTGAGATTATAATAGTCTCAGCAGGCAGTATCAGGCTATCGCGCAGAAATGTTTGACTTTGTATTTAGGAAATTGATAACATTCTTCGTCGTTTTCATCCTTCGTTTGGAAGGTAGAATCTAAGCTGAGGAGTCTTCGATTAAGAATAATTATTTTTCAGTTGTTTTATTCCTGTTGTCAAACTTGTAACAAACACAAAAAACAGAGGGTCTGTAAAATCTTTGTGCTATAGACGAGCTTTAGCAAAGGTACTAAGTTTCGAATCTTCTTGAGAATATCATTGGCCAAAATTTAAACACTTCCTGCTGACTGTTCTGCATCATAACAGCGCAGAATAGCATACTCTATTTACATTTAATCCGATTAAAAAAGTTTTTAAACTGAATAAGCTTAACGATTTGCATCTATTGTTGTGATTCATAACGAATGCATGGAGTAGAACGGATCTTTTTTTCGTGAATAAGACGGCAATTGAAAGTTGAATCAATGAATGAACAACCTCAATGCCGTCAAAGTTGTGTTCAAAAATTTGTTGTTTTCTTAGAAGCTTAAAATGTTCGTGCTGCATTTTTATGCCGATTGATTACTTTACTGTATTTGAAAAAATTAATGGTTCTTAATTTTGTCCATGATTTTGCGAGAAAAAATCATGTCAACAAGGAATTTTAAAAGTAGTTGAGAATTAGGGAGTGTTGTAAATTTTCGAGGAACGCAAGTGCTTTTCCATAATCTAAAATGATTTGAAGAGCCGCTCTGCGTCTCCTGTGCAATCTGATGGAAAATTTGAAAAATGGAAACTTTTTTTCCACAGTTACGGAGTCGATCTCATTTTCATGCAAGAACGCATACGAAAATTACAGTAGCAATAAATCATTCTAGAATGGAGGGCGTACTACACTTCATGAATACGGGGGCATGGATTGAATTCACAGTGAAAAAGACTAAGCTAAGCAGCGGAAAACAAAAACTGCAGTTGAAATTCAGCTCCGTGGGAGTGTAGAAATTATAACGGTCGTCAAACGAGATGAAACTTGTCATAAATGATGCTCATTTCTACAAAAAAATGAGCAAAAGGTAGGTTAAACATGGCGAAAAAGCCCGAAACAGGTCGATTTCCGTTTTTCATCAAGTGTAAATGTATCTTAAATATCTTTTTTAGCTACGGTACGTTTTCCAATTCCACTGTCGAGATGAATACCTCAACTCATTGCACGCATTTCTTGAACCATTTATTTGAGACTTGAAGGAGTTTGTTAGCGTGGGAATGTAGCTGCCTGCGCTACTTCTCGTATAAAACATTAGGAGAACATTTAATGTCTGTCCTTAACTAGTTTTAGCACCTTGCAAGCCACTCAAATCACATGATAAATAACATATAGAAGCTACGAATGCTTAAATATTTTCAAAGAAGCATCGATACCTAGCTAAACAAACATCAGACTGTTTTTTTCGACGAGCATTGTTCAGCACCTGGAACCAAAATTCGGAAATCCATGCTGTTGATATAGTTAAAGTACGCCAGAAAATCGATTGATTTTGCTCGCTGAGGAGGGGTGGTGGGGGCTGCAGAACAAGTAAATCTCAAGTGAAGTAATCAGGAACCTCAACGATGTCGCGCAATCAGGGCTGTCGAGCAGGGCGTCCAATCAGGCGCGATTGGAGCGCGGTGCCACTCGCTGCTGGTGCCCAAAGCCACGACCTGTTAACTTTCTCTATTAAATGGTACGCATCCATCAACTATGGATCATTGATGACGTTTTTGTAGTGGATTTAGTCGGTGAGATTTTTGTTGTCCACACGAATGTCAATTTAGAGTTATTTCTTGCACGGTGCCACTCAATGCTGGTGTCCAACGCCATGACCTGTTAACTTTCTCTATTAAATGGTACGCATCTATCATCAATGGATCGTTTCTGACGTTTTTGTAGGGGATCTAGTTGGTAAGGTTATTGTTGTCCGCACCGGTGTCGTTGTAAGGATGCTCAGTTTAGGGTTGTTTTTTTCAATGGTCTGACGATCTTTTCCCGAATGATGCCCTCATTGTTCTCAAACGTTTGCAGTTTTGTGTTTTTGACCGAACAAGGAGGAGTTCTAAGGGATTTTAGTGAGTGCTGTGCTTTCATTTGGTGCCGGTAATGCGGTAGTGAGTTCACAGGACATGGTGTTCTGCATTGTAGACTTGAACAGCTTCAGCAGACTTTTAACAGTCATATTTATGGCCATTTCAATATGCCATCACTTCTATCTCTAAGTACGGTAATTTCAGTATTTATATAGCGTTTCTGAAGTGAGAACATCGAAAAAAACTTTCTCCCGAAATATTTCTACAATGCTACTTTCGTTACCATTGAGATGTTATCGGAGCAATCGCTGTAATTGGCGTTTGCGTTTCATCGGTGGTGAACGTAGACGTTACATTTAGCTCTGCACTCCCAGCTGCAATGACAAGTAATGAAAGTAATTCATGCAGCAAATGAATGGAATAGGGTTCCTCCCTTAGAGCTCGTTCTTAACATATCGTGAGGATTCAAACGACAAGTTAACTTCTCTTCTAATCTTTTTATCAATGTTTTTTTTCTGAGCATTTGAAGCTGCTGTCCATCCCAGTCTCCAGCGCAATGGTGTTGCTGCAAGGATTTATGCTAAAGAGGCTAGTTTTTCTACCATCCGGCTTCTGTCTGTCTTTTGCAGCAACAATATCAACAGAATTAATTTCACTGAAATTTTGATGACTATGGTGTTCCCGGTAAAGAATACATGTTGCTAATTGCGTCTCTGAGCTAATTGCTTGGAAGTACGCCAGCACATTGTTGATCGAGTGTATTAAGCATATAAATTGAAATGATATTTAAGCGGATTCAATAAACCGATTGAAATACATCCACGATGACAAGTCAAGGTAAGTTTGATCAGATTCATAACTCTTCATTGGACAAAATGTAGTTTACCTGAACAGTTCTTGTTGCTTAAAACGCTCATTATTTGCGGGAACGATTTAATTACGCTTATTTTTAATCCTTTCAAGATGAATTGTCTAGTGCTAGCTTCCCAAGCTTGCCCACGCACCGAAGAGAATTTAATTTCTGATTCCTGATAAAGACATTATTTCACTAATCGTTGCGTTAATTTTCTGTGGAGAAGAACAATCTTTAAATGCAAACGGCGGGCCACGTTCAACATGGCCTATCATTAGGCATAATTATCGTCGGCTTCTAGGCATTCAGTGAGGAAGCCAATTTAGAGCTTCATTATTTTTTTGTGCTTGCGTTTGTGTTAAAATCGATGTCCTTAAACCGATCAAGCTTCTTAGACTCAAGGCTTTTGGACTCAGATTTGACGTGTGTATTACTGGTGCAGTTCGCTGCTTGGGGAGAGAAAAAAAAGAGTGCCGTGAAGAATTAGGCATCTTATAGGACTCCTACGTGTGTGAAGCGAAGACTTCGCCTCACGCATGTGAAGCAAAGACTTTTTGTCTGCTGTGAGTGTAAACAGTCGATTTTTGGGTTATAAAAGATTTTCTTGTAGAAGTCTCAACTTATATGAATAAAAATAGGACCCACTTTCCGGTTGTTCATAGCTTGCGTCAAGCATCATATTGGTGATTGACTGGGGCTGTTAGTGTCATAAGTTGAGGTTTGCGTAAGATGAAGTATAACTTGAGGCTCGACTATGTGCTCGTGCTGGGGTTGGATTGTGGTACATAAGTTCTGCAAATTTCAAGAAAAGAAAAATATTATGAATTTAAACCAAAAACCTTGCATCGGAATATGAAAAGCTCACCAAATAACATGGTCATCAAATTTCATTAAGTGTTCATGAGGGCACTATTAAAAAGTGTGTTATTTATATTTTATACAATTCGTAAAAGATGTAGCTTATTCAATTTATAAGTTAATAGGATGCAAATGAGACTATTCATAAATCATTCCATGCAAAATGTCGCCCTAGAGTTTTATACTTTCTTGCATTTTAGCAATTAATGACTAACATCATACCTCAAGAAAAAACATTTGCAGCATTTACAATGTATTGCTGAACAATTGAATCTGAAGTTGTGCTGCTTCCGCGTCTCTGTAACGGTTAGAAAAACGTTTATATTGATTGCACGAGGTTCAGCCCTTGTGAAAATGTAATTTGTGTTCAAAGTCTTTTTAATGATGCCCTATGTGGACTTGATGTACATTTACATATATGTCAATGGGGTCAGAATTAGATGATGTAGAATCAGCGTGTAGCGTCTCATAACGACATGAGTGAACGAAAAGTGAATATTAGCTATCAACATCTCATGTCTTGGAGGGAGATACTTATTAAGTTTAAAAATTCGAGAAAAAGTCAAACAACTGATGGCTTAGATAAGCGTTAAGAATTAGTTGAACGAACTCAGTTGGGAAATAGTTCTTGAGGTGCCACAGTTTAGCCCGAATTACACTCTCGAGTCTGGAGTGAAAGCGTGACTACGAGCTTTCCCGTGATCCCACAGAGTGTACATGAGCTTTTTTCTCGTGCTCCGCAAAGGGGGTCGCTTGAGCGCTGAGACGGCGGTGTGGGGGAGTACACAACGCGCTAAAGAAAGCAGGGTTCAAAATCAAGAAATGTCAAATTTTTTTGATCCGAGAAACTTGTAAATTAACTCGGATTGCTTTTGCGTTTAAATACGACGCCCACGTTTTGATTAGAAGTTTCATTTTAAGGATTTTCCTTTCAAGATCAAACTTTTAAAACATTTCTACGGTTAAACTAAAGCAGCATTCATCCTATCTTCTACATAAAGAGGAGTTTGCTTGTGTAAGAGGGATGACTTCCAGAGTTTGAAAACGGCAGCTCACTTCACGAGGAACGCCGGCTTTTGGGCTTTTCGTTGTTCCTTCGGTGAGTTGGGATGTTTCTGAATATTTCCAACGTTTTTGACAGTTGAAGAGAATCTCGACAAGGGTTTTTGCTGAGAGATAATCGGTTTTCGAAGGAGAGAGTACAATTTTTGTATTAGTTCCGTAGAAGCTTTGACCTGGCAAACCTTTGATATAAGGTAGTGAGCGAGTGAGTGGCCTTTTATAATTTCAAATAAGAGTAGTTTCAAACCAACCTTGACAACGTTTATGTTTTGTTTTAATTTATATTGATGTTCTTAAACTTTTCTCGAGGATCGTTTGGAAGTTTTCCTCACCCTCATTAAGATAGCTCTGATCGCCTCATGAGTGCGGGCCATTTTGCAGCGAGGGCTTCCAAGTTTGTCTCAACGCTTATATATTGTCAATTTGCTTTCTGATGAATATTTAAACTTTTGTTACTGTGTTATCTCGAATTCTATTTTTTTTACTCGCTTTTAAACTATCGTTAAATTTGAACGAGGCCTCGTACACCAATTCTGTCTTTCCGCAGTTTCAAATATTTTTGTGAGCTTTAATAGTATAAAAACAAACCTTACATGACCACACGTTCTTAAATAAATTCAATTGTAGTGTTCGGAGCTCCTTTGACTTTCTCCATCACACTGCTCTGCAATACTGGAGAAAATTAGTTAGTTGTATCCAAATCCTTCCCGTTATCAAGGCAGAAAAAATGATAAATAATAACGTAATAGAACATAATAGAAATCGTCATTGAATTTCGTAAGCGACAGTAACGTTAGCTGGGATGGAAACCTAGTATGGCGGCTCTCTAAATTGTTAAATCAGTATCTTGGATGTTTGGACTAATCCTTTGTCAACAAGTGAGTCACCTTGAATCCTTGCTATCTGATACCGAGTGCACCAGTCACTAGGACGTGATGCTGTCGCAGCACAGGGCACGGCGCCTCAGTCGTGCCTGATTAGATTCTCTGCTTGGCCCGTCCTCATTTCGCCGCCCGCCTCGATTTCTTCCAAGGGTTCCTCTCTGCTTCGTTTTGTGAAGTGGTTTCTCCTCGCTTCTTAAACGAGTTTGACGACCTTCGCTGAGAATTTAAAGCTAATTTTACGCCGTATTTGGTGAACTGGTGTCATGTACGCATCGCCGATGAATGGTGATTTGGGGAAATGCATTAATAATTGATTCATGAGATGTTAAATTAGTGAGTGAATTCAAATATTCAGGAGTACGAAATATTTCTTGATCAACACTTTAGCATACCCTCGTACTCGCTTTGACGTCCATACTCACATTAGGGAGATGTAGTTGTTTTTTCGTGAAATTCAGTTCTTTCTCAGTTGTCACTTAAAACAACCAATTTCTCACCTAAAGCCGCTACTGATATCCTTTGAGAGAAATTAATCAATTTTGCTCACTCTCGA
This sequence comes from Platorchestia sp. MABIK, assembly GCA_014220935.1. NCBI lineage: Eukaryota > Metazoa > Arthropoda > Malacostraca > Amphipoda > Talitridae > Platorchestia > Platorchestia sp. MABIK. Next base: position 8,720 of record JACJUY010002424.1, on the reverse strand, counting down.
GAAGATTGCAACTCAATGATCGTGTATTGCTATATTTATACTGTTTAGAACACTGATCTAGATCAGAGGTCTCCAAATCTAGACCAGAGGTAGCCGGGTGCGTCATTGAGTGCCCGGCTACAGCAACAATGGCGCCTTCACACTAGGGCCTTACGTATGTACAATGAGTAGAAAGCGAGTTTCAGGAAATCCACACAAACGAATGGTATCGGGAATGAATATATTAACACTAATTGTGGTTTCCAAATAGCATTTTATGAACTGGTAACAGTTCCCAGATTAGAACCTCTGAACCCCTACCTGACAAAAAAAAAAAATGCTGCGGGAAACTGGACCCTTGTGTAAAAAAAGTATAGGCCCATGGCTCAAGCCTTATTTGCATAAAGCGAAGGAAGAGAGATCTCTATTAGTTCGGTTATGATATTTGTTGGCTGCTGGAACCCAGTTATGAGGGCGGACTTTCACACAATTTGCCTTGTCGCAACGAAGGAACGGGCGGAGTACATTGTCCTATATCGATTTTACTCCGCTACATGATGTACTTTGGGTTTTATTCGACTCTCAGGCATTTTTTTATTTTATTCGACTCAGGCCCTTGTTTTCTACTCGAAACACAGATCTACGTATCTGTTTGCGTCTTTTGGCTCACGAGTAAAATCACCGGATTTCTACTGAAAAAACAGGTCAACTCATCTTTTTTTTGGACCAAAAATTGTTATATGAGAATTTTTCAAATAAAATTAGAGTATTATGCATCTGACCATCAGTTCGGCTTGATGAGATGCTGAGTGCCTCAAAGAGATCTGAGTAGCCTCGTCTGCATTAGGTAATGTGTCTTCTCGAATACCCGACATTCTGGTCCAAGCCTCGGTGTGTTTGAAGGCATAGTTGGAATCGTTATTTACGTCATTCATTTTATGCATAGCGTTACATATTTTAAAATTGGAGTGATATTAATCCACAACGTTCACTGGAAGTTTAAAAAAAAACGGTAGATTCAGACTGAAATCGCCTTTCTGGGGGAGACGGTATGAAACTGCAAGTGTTTCTCATGTGCGCAATGGTTTCTGATTTTTTGAGCGCACGTCAAACTGAGCAGATTTCATATAGCAAATTGGCTCGACTTACCTGCGCATTGTTCCCTGCACTTGCGAACGCGTGCTGCAGCTGCACGGGCCTTCCCGAAAAATAAATTTTTGCGGAATAATATTACCCTTATATTATTACCCTTATTTCTATTATTATTATTATTATTATTGTTTTCATTTGCTCCTGTCAGAAATTCCTCATGCTGAATTTTACAGCTTGAGGTTGCAATCTCGCGCTCACTGAGCTTGTCACGACATACTGTGAGATGCTTTGCTAAAATTCATGTGTCGTTAATTAATTGCCGGAGATTTATTTTTGATACCTTAATTTTACGTGTAAAGCAAAGCAGAAAGAGTTTGCTAAGTTAGTTAAGCCAGGATTTTTTAGGCTTGGGCCGGTGGTTCTGGTTCATTTATGTACTGAGATTTTTGTTTCGTAAGATCAACGCTATTGCTGTGTAGACTTGAGGTAAAAGTTGAAGTCGAAACTATTTTAACTAATTTTTCGAGTAAGTTTAGATTAGACAAGGTTTGGCACGATGCGATGATACCGAGATAGCAAATAAAGTAGATGGAATTCCTCATAAAAAAGTGTGAAAATTAGATCGGAAGTTATTTTATCACCGTTATTTATTACTACAGTCATTGCGAACAGCAAACGCAGTTTCATGCATGTACATAGTCCTACAAATTAAAATATTTTCACGTGATATACAGGAAACAAGAACATATCAAATCATTTTTTCCAGCTCTATTGTACTTTTACCGCGTCATAAAAATGGGTTTCAACTTCTCAACCTGAGGAAAAGGAGCGAGTGAGTCAAGATCAAGTTTAATCAATATAAGAGTTCCTACTTTATCCTCATCAACTCGTTTTATTATTTTTACCTTTACCGAAAGAGCTGCATATATTCTCGTTAATAATTAGTTCCAGGCTGGCATCCAATCACCAGATGTTTTGTCAAAAGAGGAGATGCTTAACCCTCTCGCCACGAAGAAGACAATTTCGATACATTATTTCATCTCCCAAGGTTGCGGTACGATCCACTATGTTTGTGAAATGAATATTTTTCATGCGCAAGTTTGAATTTCATGAGTCATGGAAAATTTCAACGAAAAAGTTGCTTTTATCATCGCACAATAGGGAAAATCAACCTGAATGATTTTATGAGTGCGAAGCAATCGGTTCACTCATTATGCTGAGCATTTAATACATGATACGGATAAGATAGCTAACAAAATTCTGCTCATCTCCAACGGCCAAAAATCTTATCTCGAACACGGGAGCACATTTTGATTCCAATTTTTTTACTCCAATATCTGCCTTTTCTTCACAGGGCGAAAAAAATTCTAAAACACTCGATACCGATCAAAATTGTGCACTTAATTTTTTATGGCTTAAATTGCATGAATATCGTTGGCATAGATAGGTAATAAGCCACGATAACTATTCAAATAGCAATGGAAGTGACGAATAACTCTACGAACGTCAAATTACACATGAACGTTCTTGGACTGAGCTTTAAAAGCGAAAATGAACGATTTTCACCGCCCAAAAATAAAACTGAGCAGGAATCAGCGGATGATCATTTAGATACTGATGTAAAATTTTAGTCAAAGTTTTAATTTTACCTCAAATTCAACCGATATTCGTCATGGCACTTGGGGCTGCTAATGATTTTGAGCGCAAAGAGGTGACTTTTTTTGGAGAACTTCGTGGTCGTATTCCCCTTATAATAATATAAAGGTAATAATATAAGGGTAAGGGTAATGATAGGGTAATAAATAAGGGTAATAATATGGTAATAAATTAGGGTAAAAATATGGTAATAAATTTGGGTAGTAATCGGGTAATAAAAAGTAAAGGTAGTGAATATGGGTAAGGGTAATAATAGGGCTAAGGGTAAGGGTAACAATAACGGTAGGGTTAATAAATAAGGGTAAAGGTAATGATTAGGGTAAGGGTAATGGTAATAATAAGGGTAAGGGTAAAAATAAGGGTAAGGGTGAGGGTATAACCCTTACCCTTACCCTTGTTACCTTTAAATAATAATGGTAATAATAAGGGTAAGGGTAATAATAATAATAATAAACCATTACATTCACTGAGTCTAAAAATTTTCAATAATTTCACGAGCGCTGATACAATTTGAGGCACATTTTTTACTTTGCATTGTGGTGTTCAATTTGTGCTCCCTCGAAGCATGAGATAGAAAACTGTACCATTACAACCATGTGCTTTTGATCCATAAATTTACTCATCTATTATGAGTTTACCAACTTTGATATTTTGTCAGCGTACTAGCATCTCGATTCAATTTTTTTTAGGAGTATATGGTACCATAAAATGATCTTGGCGCTTCTCTTAATCACCCTGACCATTGTCTGGCATGCGTGCCGATCTTAATGACTCGAATTCCGACGAACGAGATCTGATTCTTCTTCGACTCTAAACAATTTATCTACATGCATTAAGCAGTAATGTTATGGAGTTAGCACAAAGGGCTCATTTTCAATGCACGACGAGGCAGCCAAATTTAAGAAAAAGAAAAAGTTCATTGAAACATATAAAACGGTATAAGACAGGCAGTGAGGCACTTTAATCTTACTGCTTGTGTAAATGCCAGTTTCTTTCTGATGTAGAACATAAATAATTATATACTAGCGTTTGTGAGTGAGGAAGTCTCCTACACAGATTTTAAAATTTAATCCTAATTTTTATTCCAGCCAAGTGAAAATTTTTATTAGCTGTTGTTAACAGCATCCAATTTTTCTTTAAATCTTTACAGGCAGTATCCGTCAAGACACGGGCATTTCTGAATTTCTCAAAACTTAACCATTGATTTAATATTTTTACATTTCAGCTGCTACAGGAGCTCGCAAGCTCAACTTACAGCAGGACAGCTTTACCATGATTTGCATTTGACCCCAACTGAAAAATTGGATATTATCGCTGTTTGTATCGGAACTTCATCAAGAGAAATGAATGTAAATTTTTTGAGCTTTTTGACCAAGAGTTTGAAGACTTGACGTCATCCCTGAAAATGAAAAGAACGAATCTTAAAAATGAACGGGTCCTTTTGAAATGAAACCAGTCTATCAAATACAAACTAGTTGGCGTCCTCCAGGAAATCTATACTATATTAAGAGCAGTGTCCGTCCGTCGGTCTCTCTGTCCGAAGCTTCCCGAAAGTGCGTGATGAGCGTATCTGTGATACGGGCCGTGTGCACTCGGCCGCTTCAACTTTCGAGAGATTGAATTTTTTTGTTTTATAACCTTTATTTCATTTCGCCTTTTTTCTCAATTCAAAGAAAGGGGGGGGGGAAGTGATAACAAAATGGCAGTTCTTATAAAATTTTAGTGACTTTTAAAAGTCAGTTACTGCAATTTTGGCCACTTCAACGGTTAAGTACTCGTTCATTTGAACTAATGTAATTTGAAATAAATTCAATTTTTAATTACACATTAGGCGTTATAAATTCGAATTTAAATATTGGGATAGATTCATATAGACCCTTGATATTTAATATAAAATATTCAACTGAAAACATTTTGTTAAATTTGAAAGCGAGCATTGTAAATGATTAGCTCTATTAACATTCATTAGTAAAGTTAACAATCGAAATACCTGAACTTCATCCCCACATCAGATTGGAGTGCCCCATTTATTCAACGGAAATACCATGCTGCCAATCGATAGCTTTTATTCTCCCACTGTTACGCACCCCGAATCTCTGAGATGCTAGTCATGTGTGCAAACTTTGGTGTCCGTAATTATAGCTTTGGTGTCTGTAATTATAGCATAATTCCGAAGCGTTTACCGGAGGCATGCAGCTAATAGTGTCATCGAGTGATGAAATGGCTGCCTAATCACGACTTGGTGATGAATAAAGATGCGGTAAACTTTGAGTTCATGCAGTTGTAGTAGCGTGATAGGTGGCGATTTTGTAATGATAAGTGGACAGCAATACTGAAATGTAAAGTTTCCAAGTATGGTGTCTTGCAAGTTGCTGGCAGAATTGTCAGAGCTACTCGGCTGTTAATAAAGATGAAACCCTATCTTTTTTTGTGTGTGGGCAGCTTAAATTCCCTCTGATTCCCTCTGATCTTAATTAACTTTCTGTTTCCGTAAAGCCTTTGCGCGGCCTCAGAACATAAGCAATGGAGCTGCCACGGTTTTCAACGACCTTTTTTTCTTAAAGGTCTTTCTAAGAAGGCGGGTTTAGAAAGCTGGCCGGAGCATTTCCTTCTATCCTGGCTCTAATCTGGCAGCTGGCTGGAAGCTCGTCAATTTCAAGCAAGACCACCAGTCAACGAGTCTTTTGGATGTATGACAAACTTTTAAAAATGCCATAATTTGATCGGAATAGCGCGAGGTAAAAGTTTTTAAAGACTTCCGGGATTTTAAAGCGATGCTTAATTGAATATTTCCCTCTCTCGTAAAATTTACGAGTCTTAGAGCACAGTGGTATAGTTCTCTCGCATCAGAGTCTGCTTTATGTATTGCAAAGAAGTGTTGAACGTTCGTGCTGTTTAAGTGATAATTATTTAACGAATAATTTAAATGGGCGTTATTTATATAATTGCAACGAGATTGAGTACTGATGAAGGCAGATACTAAATAACAATAGAAAGTTCAAAAAATTTCGAAAGAGATAGTCTATGTATGTGAGAATGATGTATCGAACTAGAACAAAATCAAAACGTCTGAGAAAATGAGTAATTCCGTATTTTCAGTGGAGTTTATATCTAAATACAAATATTTTGTTTATTAACAAATAATGACTATTGAAAAAACGAAACAAAGGTCTATTGTAAAGTTTTCAAACACTTCAGGACAGTGCCTTCAGTTCCGCTACCAAGAATTAGTTCAATTCCTGCCAACGTAAAGCCGGATAACCATGACATAAAATACTACTTGCTAATTTCTGTTTCTTTTCACGTAATTCGCTACTGTTCAGTGAACTTTTATGATGATTAAAATATTTTGCTTCAAAACATGCGAACGGTTCATCTGGTTAGGTATAGGAAAGGTTCGTTGTGTCAGTTTTGTAAGCATTTTATACTACACAATGCTATGGGGAAATTTATGTCAAAAGTTATCAGGCATTTCTGATGGATTCACTACGAAAATGATTTTTGTATTGGACATGGTCGGGGGTAGAAACTCGTTTTTTATTTGAATGCAGTGGGTTAAAATAAGGCGCGTCAATAATTTAGATGGGCCAATGGAACGGGCTGGAGAGAAGGCTAACATCACGAGTTCATTGGGTCATCGAGATGCCATGTCGAGGCAGTATACCGAGATTATTATATTATAAGATATATCTTATCACGAGAAATTTAATGTGTACCTTATTATGGGAAAAACAGTATGCCGCTCTCAGATTTTTCTAATGGCCGCAAATTGATAGCACTTCAACGTTCCTTTCTTCTTAACTTTGAAATTTCACGGTAAAACCGAGTACCTGATTGCAAGTCAGTTTTACTACGGGTGAACACTTTCAGGAAAACGAGAAATACGTTGAACGAGTTAGCTGGCCCGTACAGAAGTCACTCAGGGTGCTTCGCTAGTGTGCATATTGTTCCCTTTGGCATGTCTAAACGTTCTTGCCATAGAATTCTTTGCGATGAAATTTACTTAGGCTTGCTCGTGTGCAACAGCAGCTGTCTAAGTCCAGGAGCAAAATGGTAGCGTTTTCTAGCGGCTGACCTCTCGTAATAAATATAGTATGTAGACGGGCCTGCATGCTTGACAGATTTAAGCCCTTTTGATTTTTTTCTGTGGACTTATTTGAGACCTCTGGTTTGTGAAGAACGCTCAAATACTCTGGAAATTTTGAAAACAATATAATTGCCAAAATCGTCCTTGTGCTTGTGCCACTCAGGAAACATGGTCGACCGAGTAAAATTCGACTCCCGAATTCGACTAAAAGTCTTAACAATGAAGGGCGACCTCTGTACCAGATTTTATGAGTAAAATAAAATCTCCACTGTATGTTTGACATGATAAGAATAATAATAAACAAGTATGGAAACTTTCGTGCTTTATTTCAATTTCAAGAAAAAAAGTTCCCGTAGCCCTCCCTGTCTCTTTCACTCACATAAATGTATGGTGTACAGTATTTAAGATGAATTATCCCAGGCTTGATTCTATGTAAAATGCATTTAAAGTTTAAGGGTAAACTTGATATTGCGAGAGAATTTTGAGCGATTTTCAATTGATTTCAAATGAGTCATTAATGAGAACTCAGCTACCTATAAAATCCGTTGCTTTTAATATGCTGTAGTAGATATAACTTGCCCCCAAAGTAGAGTATATAATTAACTCGTGAAATCAACTCTGAGGCATGATCCCTATGGTGTAAAATTTGTGGTGCTGCACTCTAAGCAGAGGAGTATAGTGTGGCTTTAAAACTAAAATCCCGTCTAACTCGCAATATTTCGTGTTTTGGCTCAAGTTTTCCTTTAAGACTGCACCATTTTTAGAAGAGTGGATGGATAAGAATTAAGTGCAGCAGTACGTTCTGCTTTTAATGCGATCGTATTGGAGGATGCGAAATTGATTTATAACTCAGCCAAAGTACTAAGCGTTTATTGCTTCCTCATATTATGGTAACAAAATTTTTGGTAACCAAATTAAAACAGTTGACGCTACTATTGAAGAAACCATTAAAAGTTTATTAGGCTGTTCGAAGCGTATAACAGCAACCGAGCTCAACGCTGTGAGGTGCTCGTATTCAAACTCAATATCGCACGGGTTGACTGTCCCTCTTACCCTGCATCGTGTAGGAGAAATCCCGCAGATTAATGTTTAGTTTTGCAAATGATTCCTTAATTTCCTTAGGTAAATTAATATGGAATGAGCCCATGAACGCTTTTCTTTTCTCAAAATAAAAACCAGTCAATGAGAACCCGGTATGAAGCAGTGCACTTGCAACTAAAAATGAGTTACTGATGTTGAATGCGATTGAAATAATTCCTATTGAAAATTTTCTCGCGTAAACCGATTAATATCGATCTGCTACTGTTGTGGCGTGTTGAGCAAAGAGATAGAGGTAAAGACTTCTAGTAGAGACATCTAAGACAAAAACACATCATGTGGTTTCTAAGTTCTCAATGAAAAAGAGATGCCTGGAACATTTTTTTGAAAGTTCTAATATTTAAACCTCTGTGAGATTGCAGTCGCTGGTGATGCCTGCAATGCGTATAGGATTCCTGTCTGCGAAAATGTTAAGAATTGGAGAAAATTGTGAGAAAACCTACATAGGGTTATATTGTACACACCAGCGGTGGGTCACACGAGCTCTTTTTCAAGATTTTGAGCTTAAGAATCAGTATCTTGTGAAGATCGTTTTCATTCACACACTTGGCTAAATTTAGACGAACCGGCTTACCAGAGAAAGCTAATGTCACCATATCTATAGTGATCTTATCGCGCTCTAATCTGCAAAATGTCAACCCTCTCATCTTACTTTACGTGTTTTGATGCGAGCGATAAGCTCGGCTGGTTGTTTATCAGGTGTCGGTACAAGCTACGGAATTCTCGATAGCTGTAGAACTTTGCATTGCTCCCTATGACCAACTTTTGCATTTTATCAAGTTTTTTATTACTGCCTTCTGATGCTACG
>JACJUY010002423.1:51509-108176 GCA_014220935.1 Platorchestia sp. MABIK | reverse complement strand
ACTGGTGTACACTGGTGTACACTGGTGTACACTGGTGTACACTGGTGTACACTGGTGTACACTGGTGTACACGGGTGTACACGGGTGTACACTGGTGTACACTGGTGTACACCGGTGTACACCGGTGTACACTGGTGTACACTGGTGTACACCGGTGTACACCGGTGTACACTGGTGTACACTGGTGTACACTGTTGTACACCGGTGTATACTGGTGTATACTGGTGTACACTGGTGTACACTGATGTACACCAGTGTTCATCAGTGTCCATCAGTGTCCATCAGTGTCCATCAGTGTCCATCAGTGTCCATCAGTGTCCATCAGTGTCCATTATAATTTATTACAATTGAGGTAATACGTCAAAATCTATGATATCTTGTATAAAAATCGAAGAAATTAATATTAGAGAAAACGCAAGGTAATACTGTATTACAATCGACGTAATATGTCAAATTAAGGTTATAGTAATCTACGTATCGTACCATCAAAACTAAGGCAATACTGTCTGACAATCATGGCAATACAATAGAACAATCTCGGTTGTGCTATATAACAATCATAGCAGTATTATACCTATAAAAATCGTAGCAATACTGTAAAACAATCTACGCAGTATTGCAAAAAACTAACCTAATACTGAATAACAATTAAAGAAACGCAGAAGTAATTAAGGTAATACCGAGTAGCAATCGAATTACGCATGTGACGGTCTCAGCAACAAATTTCAATGGTTCTCTTCTTAATAAATCAAAACGAGCGCTTTAGTCTTTCCTAATTCGTTTATCTTGGCGGCTCCTGATGAGATTGAAAGTCCGTCCGGCGTTTAAATGTCTACTGTAGTATTAAAGCTACCTGTTTGTATTGAGGGACCAATGTTATTGCTGTAAATGCTTGCGACGTCTCATGTGCAGTCGTGTGCATTGCAATGAAACCATTTCCTAAAATTGTAAGCGAAAAACACGATTGTGATACATTCGTTTCTTGAATGCGTGGCTTATATTTTTTAGTTTAGTCAATATCGATATTGAGTTCGTGTTAGCCCGATAGTCGTTACGCTGAATAACGTTTTTCAATCAGTGAGTTCGAAACGCGGAACGTGATAGTGTATCACGCGGTACGTGATGGTGTCGGACGTATCTTTAATATTTTTTCTTTTTGGTATTTCCGTCTCTTTGAAATGTATTTCTTGCATCTTTTTGTCAGCGGTGCAGACCTGGGCTGTGAAATCAGTCACTAGCAGTGTACACTTTGTGTGCCCCTTGAACTAAGTCTAAGTCCTTGGCGCGGTCGTCTTTAATTTAGCCAAGACTTAATTATTTACTTAATATAATATAATTCTATAAATGTAAATAGTTGTCATGAGGACGGTGAGTGGCAGTCGTCACAGGAGACTTCCACTGTCACACCACCGTCACGAGCGCGCCTCATAGAAGTGCCTTATGAAGGGTCCCGAAGTTGTGTACTGTTTGCACTTATGCAGAGATTCTCAACAAACCCACTCACGTGCCCTCATTTTTCGCTGCTTGTGATACCGGAAAATTAACCCTCTACAGAAATAATACGCATATCTTCGTCTTAGTATCGGATACGGCGGGAGAACTCAAAAATAGTAATAATAATAAAAAAAACGCATGTCAAAAACGAAATTTTATCCAGTGACATGAAATTTCGTGCCAGTAGCGCTGTTTGGGAATGAAAACCCGCGCTACGAGCTGCAGATACTCTGCCGCGCAGCTTATGATGGAACTCACTCAACTCTTCCTTAAAAAAGAGCCTGATCTATGAAATTTCACTCTCTGTAGGTTGATTTCGAATTTCGGGAGAGCACTGACGTGAGAAAAGCTTCGATAAGTGCCTAGACTCTCTAATAAAGATTGGCCTTTGAACTGATGGAAATATAGTCGGATTTCTTCACCCACTCTAGATTGTTCATTCTCTGAAAGTTGTGGAACTTTAAGATTTGCTAAGTTTCATGCTCGACTTTTTAATCAGTGAATTCAATGGGAAACACGAAGAGAAATCTCTGCTGTCACTTTTGTGGTAACGAAACCAACCTAATTGTTCAATAAACTTCGTATTCCCGCACTCGTCTCTCGAGTGTGCAAAAGGATAAATTCCGGTCTTGTGAGTAAGGTAAGCGACCATAAATTGAACCTATTAAAAAAATTCAGTCGCTATAGACTGGGGCACCTTTAGCATGTATTGATATTAACTGCAGGTAATATTGTAATTCATTGTGTGTTTTCTAACCGATACGTGCCGTGCACCGACTGTTTATTCAATATGTACTTTACATGATCGAGTTTCTCGCATGTATTTGCGTTATTAGTTTGTATTTGCTGTTCTCCCTGTATATTATATGAATAGCTGCACCCGATTGTGGCAGCATGTGAATGTTTTAGGGAATTTTGCCATTGCTTATAACTTCCCATGTATGAAAGTTCTTAACAGCCCTCATCTTACATACCCGTATTTTCAGGGCGAGTACTTTTGCGGTCTATGTTTTCAGTGGCCATATTTCTAGTGCCTATGTTTGTTTCCATACCCCGTATGTTCAAAGGCCCTATTTCTGAAGGCGAAATTTTGACTTTTGTTTCGAAATGCTGTCCATTGATGTGATGAAAACCTACAGTTATGTAAAACTCTGGAGTGTTTCCGTATTCAAATTTAATTAGTATAGGATACGAATAATTTTTCGTTTCATCTCAAACCTACGCCTCATGAACTGAGACTCCCTTGGCCTCGGCGCTTAGGAGCTTGATTAAGACATGGAGTAATGGCCCAGAACATGGTCGTAAAGAAATGGTCGTGACACATCACAACTATTCAAATAATATGGGGATGCGTTCCGACCATTTCTTGTGAGGTGCTAAGGTATGCTTTCCGAGCTGTTCCAGTCGGTGCTTTTTCAGCTTTTCCAGCTGCAGCTCGGCAGCTGCCGATGTAAAATTTCCTATGAACAAAACGCAATTTTGTTCAGAGTTTATTAACGCATTAACGGGTTTTCCAGTTCTGCTACAGCAATTAAACGAGTTTTCAGTTTGATTTTTTCATCAGCCGCAATGATGAATTTTGATACTCTATGAATCTGTTACCATATTATCAGAAACGTCAAATACAGTAGCAAGCTTTTCTCATGTAGATTTACGTGCTGCCACCTTTCTGATTTACGCAGATTGAAGAGAAAAACGAGGCTATATTTAACCTTCTTTACTCTGATGAACACGATAAAAATCACAACTGGAAATGTAAACCTGAACACAATGGTTTCCCAGATATGCGAGTTTCCCGACGATGGTGATGAGACCAAATCAGCGCATTGAAATCATCTCGAAAAAAGCTATGACGAGCTCAACTAATGACCCAGACTCCTAGATAAGCATGAAATAGACAATAGCTTAGGTTAGTTAAATATATTTGTCTATCCTACGCTATGTGGACGGGAGCCTCGGGCGGGATACTGTTAGGTTCCTTCAACTATAAATTTAGGTAGGCCTTCAGGACTTCAATCTTTCGCGTCCTCTTCTTTCAATTTTTATGCCTTCTTCCCCATCTCTTCTTTGCCTTTTCCCTCTCTTCCTTCTTAATTTGCTGCTTCTATACGCTTGGTGTAATATGAGTGAACACACCTCTTCTGCATAGATCCCAAGTTTTCTTTAGTCCAAGCTTAATACTCGTAGTTCCATCTCCTTGTGTAGAAATTTCTTTGCTACGGAAACGGGACCTTAAACTAACTGCTATATCATACAATACAAATGACTGATCTCTGGAACAGAAAAATCATCCACTTTAAGACTGTGACTGTAAAAACAGGCATTCCAAGTACGTGGCTGCATTTATCATCTCAAGAGCCCTCTGTTTCTCAGCTCACCTCGATCTCTCGCCTGATTTTGATGATCTTTTATCCTAGTAACTTTTCCATCAAAGGCTTCATAGCCTCGTACACCGTGAGCCATTTTATGCTGAGGGAAATTATTGTCTCATCCCATTCCCTCAGAAGGAGACAACTATTGTATCTATTTGAATAAGCGTTCGAAGGGGGAATATATGAAGTCCCAAGGTAAAGGTGAGTTAGGCAGTTTCGACATTTCAGGCAGTTACTTTTATACTTCTTGAATTCGAACTTTCTGCTTATTTTTAACACGCATCATCTGCAACCCCAAAAATTCAATGTCGCTTAAATGTAGCAAAGTTTGGCTACGAACGAAAGCAAGAAGCAAGTTTATTCGTACTGCATAGAGAAAGTTAACGGGTAACATTTTCCTCCCACCCGCGGAACTAAATCTTTTTTTAGAGGTCACTAATCGTTCGCATCACAGGTTCACTGATGAAGAAAAATGAACATCATTTATCAAGAGCTAGTTAGCATGTTGCAAACTAGTCTTAACTTCGATATCTAAATTCGTGCATTGCAGATAATGTGCCCAACTCATTTTTTCGTGCACTAAACTCCTTCAGAATCCAAAGCAATGGCATTTAGAGATGATCCCGCGGTCTCAAAGAAGAATCATTGAAGACTAGTAGTACATAACTTTTCAGGACTTTTTCAGAGGAGAGGGGCAACGGGAAGCTACAGTAACAAAACTGAATAAATATCTTCACATCGGATGCAAAAATGTGTATATGCGCTGTAGACCCCATCATAACGATGGATTATCAAGGTGGAGGTCAAATTTGAAAGTATGCTTCTACTTGCTGAAGCCCTTCGCATCCTCTAGCATGGGAGGTGCCACATAATTCTAACGATGACTTCATTTGAAGTTATTGGTGAGGATAGACAAGTCCAACGTAGACAGAGGCTCCCGGCCGCGGCTGTACACTGGTAGACAGTCTCTGTGCATTCTGAGACAAGTAGAAAGTATGCTGAGCCTTACAATCTATTAAGTCGCATTTCATGACTCGCCTACCCTAGAAGAATGCTTATTTTGCATTGCAGAACAGATTATTACAAAGACAAGTTAAATGCTGTGTTATTTTTGGGAAAGCTTCTCTTGGTACATGTAATGGCGAGTTGTGTTCAATAGCAAGGAACATATTTGCCGCAGCACGAATACTCACTTGAACCAAAACTCCTGGTGGTATCTGAGCTCTCCGTCACAGCTCAGAGGCGCCGACTGAGTGAGCGACCGGTAGTGGATCTCTGAGGCGCGGAAGGCTTGGGTTGGGGCTTTGGTAAGCTGGGGATGGGAGAACATGGAAATTTAAAATATCCGCCTATAATGGTAGGTTTGCGAGTTGGACGTTCGAAAAGCCAAGAATGGTTGGTTTGCGAGTTGGACATTCGAAAAGCCAAGAATGGTTGGTTTGCGAGTTGGATATTCGAAAAGCCAAGAATGGTTGGTTTGCGAGTTGGACATTCGAAAAGCCAAGAATGGTTGGTTTGCGAGTTGGACGTTCGAAAAGCCAATATTGGTTGGTCTGTGAGTTGGACATTCGAAAAGCCAAGAATGGTTGGTCTGCGAATTGGACATTTGACAGAAGTGTGTGGTCAAAGTACTGAGACGCATCCTTCTTCAGTTGCTTGCAGTCAAAATATAATTCTCCAGCTTTTTTATTTGAATGTGTGTTAGGTGGCATAACTGACGACTAGAGCGGCTCTGATGTCCTGAAGTGATGCAGAAAAAAGATATGAGCATACTCAACGAAAGCGTAATGTACGCTTTTCTCATTTGTGACGCTGCACTGTTTATTTGTCAGAAACAGAATTTACTGAAACAATGATGTTGAGTCATTCAAATTCAGTAAAGCTTCAAACTAAAATCTTAGCAGACTTTGAACTCATCTCGGAAGTTTACATGAAACGTTATATTAGGGTATTGAAGATCAGGCTCTTGGTGAAATAGGAATGAAACAGAGAAGTTAGAAGTTAAAGCTTTTGATAATAGCTTAACAAAAACATGAGATCAATCTTTGGGTGTTGACTTAGTAGTTTGGCAGACTCAGTTTTGCTGTATTTCACTCTTGAGCCGTTTTTCCCCCATGTTTGCACGTAAAAGATCTTCATCTCTCCGAAATATTGAAGGGTCATTGGGCTTTCTTGGGCAATGTTAGCGCTTACAATTTGTGTGAAATTCAAATAGTTAGTGACACAAGAGGAAGAAATTCATATTAGAGTTCTTTATGACATTTCAAACATCATATCAGATGGCGGCTTGTAGAGGTGAATTTATGACGCATCAGGACGCACTCTGTAGCCATATTACAAAATAAGTTCAACGTAAAAATGAAAGAAGCGCTACAGCTCATGATAAACTTAATACCTCGATTCAATCAACATTCTTGCATTGTTGAGTGAGTTGCTGTCGCTAAGTCTTGTGCCGGTTACGTTGTGGATGGGTACTTGCAAATGGCATGGGCCATCGAGGTTGGCTAATATCGGTCAAGTGGAGCCGTTGATTGTAGTAGGTAGTCGGTGTTGAAGTTTGTTTCTGTCACACGTCAAACAGGCTTGAAAATCTAATCAAATAGAGGCTGTAGTACACAGAAAGCTCGTAGAACAAAACAATGCATGAAAAAAAGTGATTTAATATAGTTTTCATCACCTATTATAGAATTTGAAATATCAAATACGTAAGTGGTAGGAGAACGAACTGAGTGGTCCATTATTGGGTTGTTCCGTCAGACGCCAATCATGCTCAGACACAAGGGCATAAGGGAGGTGTAAACTAGATGCAAGAAAAGTCAAACAACTGCTAGTGCCACTATCCCTAATATCTTTACCACTAGCGATTTCTACTTCTATGCTGGGATAGAAGTGTGGAAAACGAGTAACAGTCATACTTGCTGTGAAAATTCTTGCAAACGTACTAGTCCTTTCTTGTCCTCGTAAAAAATAACCTCCTCTCGTTGTTAGGATCCTATGTGTTGTTAGTCTTCCTCAGTCAGTGAGACTTTATTCGCCAATTTTATTTTTTCACAATAAGCTGAGGCTTCTTTCGAATCCTTTGCTTTTAAAGAAATTTTCTGGAGCAGCCTGGTTCTTCGCTTTTTTCTCGCTTTAGAGTTCAAATTAGACTATGAATGATCAGTTGAGATGGCTCGAGTACTTCCTTTTCTGCATTGGTCAAGACGATTTTTGAACGCGCTTGCGGTGCCAGCAGAGACGATATCTTACAGCGACCAACTCGTAGATATTTCAAGCTTAATCGTTGGTAATTTGTTTAAAAAAATTCAGGTCGATTACTTCATATTGATTCATTTAATTCCAACAAAGAGGGAAGTCTCACATAACACGTTTCATGCGATGCATATCAAAACATTTTGATACATGAATCAATTAACACTGAAAGAAAAAGAAATCAGTGATGTATTGAAACAAAATTTCAATTTTCAAATACTGTTGACTCAAGTGTCGTTTGGAACTCACATGATCCCTCGTCGAAGACAACCTAAACAACACCTGTAGAAAGCCCATCTGCGACACTTTCGGGACTAGCACGACGTCGCAGTAGCCGTTGTTGACGTGACACATGGGCGAGCTTCCGTACTTGGAATAGCGACTCTCCCCACTCGCCAAATGTACGGTCACGGAATAGAAATCGCCTTTAACCTTAAAAAATAAAAGATTTTCGTTCTCAGTCTATCCACCTTGCCGACATTCGGGTGAAAACGTTCAAATAAACTGTTTGTTTTGGCTTATGATTAGAACAATTGAATTTTTAGCTGCTACCACTAACCTATTGAGAGACACAAAGTGAGCTCCAGTAAATTCGGGGGAAACTTCATTTCTGGATAGATTACAGTTAAAACTGATGAATGTTATTCCAAAAGCATCTTTAGATATGAAGGAGTTGGATGCTTCCCACTCACTTTTGTGGGAACTAACCATTAGGAAATTATTTTCGAATCAAACATTTATAGACGGTACAAGCAACAACAGTTGGAATATAACAGCTCAATCATAGGAGAAATGCAAAAAAACTAAGCTGGGATCAATCAGACTCTCACAGCTGAGTGCTGTTGGGCAAATCTTTGGCGCAGCGCAAAATTATGCACAGGGAAACTTGAAGGAAACGAAAAAATTTCTCGAAGGAATTTTGTGAAATGCTTCTGGCCTAAAGCCCTGCTTTGAGATGCAACAGTTGAGATACCGATTCAGATATAATGTGTTACGGAACGAGTACAATTTAAGATAACAATATTACTCTACATATAACTTGTATGATGAATTGGTACCCACGATAACTCAAACGTTTAACGATCTAACGGCTTTAGTTCAGGTGAATTTAAAAAGAACAATTGTGCCAATTGAGCACACTTCATAATCTACTGAGATCATGTTCATCGGTTAAACCGTCTATACTCATTGACACACATGAAACGAGAACTCACAAGGCTATAGCATCTCTATAGGGAGGTACGAATTTAGTTGTTACCTGACGCCATTGGCCTTTGTTTTGGCGGGCTGGTTTGGCCGGCGCCTGGCACGAGGGGCAGTTGGCCCGGCACTCCGGCTCGTCCAGCCGCAGGAGGTCGTCCACGTTCTCTTCCGCCAGGTAACGAATTTCGCACTCGCAAGATCTGCATGGACAGAAAATTCATGGAATTTGTGGGGCCCATGGGAACGCACAAGTCGTAATACATTCCTGCCCAAAGAAGGGTTTGGGCATCACCTTCTTGATAATTTTGAAATCTAAATAGTACGCCTCGAAGAATTCTATGAAATTGCTCATCAACCTGAATGTCTTTTAGGTCATAAGTAGTTTATTTTAGCTATCAAATGAAAGTATCCTCCTACTAGATTACCTGTGCATTCAACTCTTCCTAAAAAAATCAACATGGGGAAATTTATTGCACAAAGACGCACGTAGAGTGTTTGCACATATAAGCGTAAACACCCGCACAAATTCATTTCTGAGAAGATGAGGTTACTATATCTGGTATAAACACATATCACCGTTCAATTGGTTCAATTTTCTTTAAGTTTAAATAAAATGTTCGAGAACGAACCTGTTTCGAAAGAACTCTTTCACACCGGAAATCCCTTCTCGAACGGCTCCCAGATGCCGGAGTTTTTCGCTTTCCGCCTGTGTCCGCGCCAAGTACCCAGCCTGGAGGCATACAGGGCTCACGTGCACCAGTTTGTCTTCCACGTAGAGGCCGCCCAAGTGGACGTAGCGGCAAACTCCTGCAATGCAAACTTCTTTTTTACTTCTAAAAGTACTTCGGCTTCTGCACTAGCTAAACTTTTCCCTTGGTAACTTTATCTGAAATCAAACGAAGATCCTTGTAGCGGTGGTGCCTCTTTCTGTAGGTTTTTATCTTTTTACAAGTTACGCCCATTGATTTTTATGACCAGGTTGATAACAGATTTAACATATTTCATTTCTTGCCTAATTTTTCCCCTAATGTGTTTGTTATACTTTACTTCTCATTCCTCCTCATTCCTGATTCTGATGTCGGTGACATCCTGATACCAAGGCCAGTCCAATAAAGCTGGTTGCAATTAGCGGTACTATTATATTAAAAAATGAACAGGGCGGTCAAGGGTTATGGTAGATATATGTATCAATCAATAAAATGCAAGTAGAAGCATTCAGACCGTGATGGTCAGTTTTAGGAAACATTATAATTTTACGCTTCTATTGATTAGTAATATATGTTTTTAGGTGCAACAACGACACGTTATGCCTGTTGTTCGATGTAGATAACGTGAAACAGAATCTAATTGACATTTAATACCGGGATGCGAGGAGTAAAACCAAATATTCACTTCACCAAGATAGAGTGAACATTGCATACGGGGCATTTTGTAATCTAAAGAACCTGATGTATTTGTTGCACTGTCGCACTTTAATTTGAAGAATATTCTACATTGCGCTTGAAGCTGTACGTAAAACCTTGTAGCTTCGTGAAGCCCAGTAAGCAATTTCCATTGTTTAATCAATTTAATGCTCTTCCCATCCTTAATTTT
Source organism: Platorchestia sp. MABIK (assembly GCA_014220935.1). Lineage (NCBI taxonomy): Eukaryota > Metazoa > Arthropoda > Malacostraca > Amphipoda > Talitridae > Platorchestia > Platorchestia sp. MABIK. The sequence continues at coordinate 98,262 of JACJUY010002423.1, read as the reverse complement.
AGCAAACAGGGGACTTATGAACTTTATAGTACTTTATATTTTATGGTCAACCTGATTTGATTTCGAAGTAAAAATGTACCTTGTGAACTGCACTCATAAAATACTTCGAACGTAAATCACTATTTCTAAAAATATAGGAATATGAGTCAACTTCAACACCACATTTTTAGAAAGCTGCAAAATTGACACCTCCTCATTCGAAATCATGAGTTTCGCAACAGGGATTCGAAAGGTATTCTATGATATTTTTTCTTGCATAACAGGATCAGGTTTCGTAATGGTTCGCTTGTTAAAACATGGCTAAAATGTCGTTTTTTGAAGTTAACGCACGAGAACAAAACGTTCTTCAACGAGCGAAGCGATAAGTAAACTCCGCTCTCTCCATCAGTTTAAACGATTTATATGATGGTTCCAGCTTAGTCTTTTGTGAGTCAATTATTGCAAGTAGTTTGACGTTTATACTTGCACAAAAATAGCTCGCTTTGAAGATGTACTCGACTATAGGTTCAATATTTAATTACCAAAAACGCTCTGTTCGTCATTTGTAACTCTCAGAAACAGGGAAAATCTTGAAGGTGTCATCGGGTAGCTCAATGAGTCTCTTGCGGTATTACTATTTCAACCCGTCGCTCGCAGTCTTTGTACCTCAGCGACTGCATAGTAGCAATATTTTACTCATTAATGAAAAGATTTAATTTTTTTCCGCTAATACAGTAAAAGAAAGAAAGAAAGAAAAGAAAAACCGTTTATTTTCAAAAAAGTTGACAGATGAGATACATGACAACAAATTGGCTTTTAAAAATTTCTAAATATCAGACGTCCTTTGACAACATCCTACGAGGAGTACTAATAGACAAACTATATGTGGTCTACTAATAGATAAACCATTCGAGGTGTACTAATAGACAAATTATACGAGGTGTTCTAACAGATAAACCTTACGAGGTTTGCTAATAGACAAACTATCCGAGGTGTACAAATAGATAAACCATACGAAGCGTATTAATAGGCAAACCATACGTGGGGTGCAAGTAGATTAACCCTGTCAAGGGCTAGTTAAATCAAAAATATTATTTCTTGGATATTTCACATCCCAAGAGATGGCTGACAACTTATAAAAATTTAAATACTACCAAAGAATTCTTTGAAATTCCTAAATTATTTGATGAATCGAAGTAAGAAAAACAAAAAAAGTGGACTCATTTTGAGAGTAAACTGGTATCTTGGTTACGGTAGCACTAAACTTTCATTTGGTTTAATTAAGATTGCCCATAACGTGCGCGTTTTCGTTACATTGCAACACATTTCCTAATTCGTACAGAAACAAGACATTACTTAGCTCGAGGAACTCACCCATAATGATCTGGAGCGCAGCAGTCGTTGTATCGCCCGTGCCGTGGCACGATGATACGTACACATTTGAGGAGCCGCCTGAAATTAAGGATGTGAGACCGAAAACTATCCCTAAAAAGACTACAATACCACTGCTGTCCTTCTCTGAGCAACTGAACATGAGAGCTGATTTTGGCAACGAAGATTTTTGAAACACTAGAATGTGAGGGCTCATGTCAGATCATACGAGTGAAACTCTACTCTTATAATCCTGCCACATACCTCAATAACGTGGTTGTAAACCATTCGCTCAACGTATTATCAGAGCGAAAAGAACTATCTATGTTACTACCCTTACTTTTCACTCCAAATATTGTAATTTCCTCGAATGTTAACTACCACAGTATTGAAATAGTAGAATATCAACTTATACCTTAAAAAAAATATCGTGCAGTGCTGCCATGGCTTCTTCGCCTTTAGACCTTGAAATTAGACAATGATGTTCGATAACACTATGTTCGAAATTAGTCTATTCCAAGCATATAATGTGTAAATTACAATCACTCTGTTCCACGCATGTGAAATGTAAATTACAACTTGTCTATTCCAAGTATATAATGAATAAATTACAATTTGTCTGTTCCACACCAATAATATGTAAATTAGGATTAATCTATTCCAAGTTCGTAAAGTGTAGATAACAATTTCGAGGCATTATGGCGAAGCTGCTCATAGTTGTGGCACCAATCCAATATACTTTGCAAAACATTTGCGCTCCAGCCTATTTCTAAACAAATTTTCTCAAAAGAACTTTAAGTTACAAGACTTGCAACAGAGAATCAGAGAAGAAACAGCGGTTTTTTGCTGCCTAACATATGGAGTTACGGAATACATTCATTCCTTACGCACGATTTCTGAACATAATTTGGTTTACAGACTTGAAACAAAAATCTCAAAGAGCCCAAATTCAGCAAGATTTGAGTTGCCTTCATTGGAGGCTCACACTTGAAAATGCACCAGTTGCGTTGTTGAAACAGACTCAACGACGCCTTCATCATCGCCTCAAACACCACATCATGGATATCACTAACTGTCCACACTCAAGTTTCTACTTCGTATTCAGTGAAACTCTGAACCACTGACCAGGAATAATTCCGCAAGCGAGGCTGACGGTGGGCATGGGCGTGTGCCTGTCGTGGATGCTCCCCCCGAGCTGGCACGCCGCCGCCTTCATGAGCCCAGCGACCGCCTCAGCGAACGTTCCGTCGCCGCTCACCGCCACCACGCCGTCCACCTCACCCTCCGCTGCCGCCTTCTCGGCAAGCTCCTCCGCGTGGCCCGAGTGCGTCGTCTGCAGCACAAATGTTCGTGGTGATCATTTGTATGGGAATGATGCATCTGCTATTGCAACTGTTGGTCACCGCGGCCGAGTGCGTCGTCTGCAGCACAAATGTTCGTGGTGATGATTTGTATGGGAATGATGCATCTGCTATTGCACCTGTTGGTCACCGTGGCCGAGTGCGTCGTCTGCAGCACAAATGTTCGTGGTGATGATTTGTATGGGAATGATGCATCTGCTATTGCAACTGTTGGTGACCGTGGCCGAGTGCGTCGTCTGCAGCACAAATGTTCGTGGTGATGATTTGTATGGGAATGATGCATCTGCTATTGCACCTGTTGGTCACCGTGGCCGAGTGCGTCGTCTGCAGCGCAAATGTTCGTGGTGATGATTTGTATGGGAATGATGCATCTGCTATTGCAACTGTTGGTCACCGTGGCCGAGTGCGTCGTCTGCAACCGCACCGCAGCGCGCAAATGCTCGTAGCGGTCATTTGTACGAGGGGAAGGAGTCTGTTGTTTTTGTATTCATGCTTGATACTGCTAAGGTATTTCTAGAATTGACCTGAACAAGTCGTAGCAGCAAATGTTCGTTGCGGTCACTTGCACGAGGGGGATGCGTCTGTTGTTATGGTGTTCGTGCTCTTTGTCTTGCAGCTCTTCATCTGTTTTATCATGCTGTGTATCATTGCATCTTACTCTCCTCATGCATCTTTCAAAAAATGGACGAAGTATTAATAAGCACGAAAATCCTCGTTTCTTTTTTTCACCGTCTCTCTGTGGCTAAAACATAAGTTAAATCTAGAATAAAGGGGTTTATTTAAACCGGAGTGATGAAATTATCGTATAGAGATACAAAATGCAGAAAACGAATTTACATAACATTAAATAATACTGTTACCTGTTTAAACATGCAAAATACAAAGAATTTTCATGTGTGAGAAATTGAATTTCGTTCACGTGGAAAAGACTTACTGAAAAGTGAAGTTTTCGTTATCCAGTCAAGTTAATATTGCTTTTCTTCACGCGCTGTTTTGTTAAGTTTCATTGTTTGTAATTTCTCCACTTCGATAAATCAATAACTGCAATATTTTTATGTGTGAGAACAAGCCCGAGTGTCTGGATAACCTTTTTCATGAAGCCACTTCAGCGTGTATGTGGGTCTCATAAAAAACACGTTCTACTTCGTACAAAATTCCATGCCTGAATCGGAAAGTATAAGAGATTATTCTTACCGCTTGAAGCAGACTTGTTTTTCAATAAAAGGGAGGCGGATGCCAGTAGTCTTGTAATGGCCCAATGTTCTTCAACCTGCCTATTTCAAGAGTGATGCAGGGCAGCAACAAAGCCAAGTTGTCGTACGCGTTGGCAACGCATTGGAACATAATTGTACCACTAGATAAATTTCTTATCTACGTACCGGTATAAATGAACAACATTTCAATTATTCCTCTTTTTTTAAGGCGAGAAAGGGCTTCTGAAGGGCGATAAAATATGCGATATCAGTGAAAAGAAAAAAGTGTTGTACCTTCTTCAACGTGATCCTGATGGCAGCTCTGCGGAAGAGAGGGGCAACCAGCGAGTTGTAGATCTTTTCGGCCGTCTTGTTGCCGCTCAAAGGGTTCACGATCACCAGCAGGTGGCGAGGGCGTGTTGGACTACCTGCACTGGAAAATACGTTAATAATGATGAGAAAATCGCCAAGGAGCGATTGTACCAGTTATTGCAAGAACAAAAATCTTTGTTCAAAGCAAGCAGTAAATCTATGGATAATGAGGATTGTTTAAAAAAATACTAGAATCAGCGCTTTCATTGGAAAGATGTGATTTCTCGGGCTAAAAGATAGTTAGGCCTTCTTTTCGTTGAAATAGAACATGTTTTTGACTTTACCACAAATCAACTTTAAACTGTTCATTGCTGTGGTGTTCTTAACCCTTTTTACTTTCTTCTCTAACTCTCATCTTATCTTCCAATGTAAAAAAAAAAACAATGTATCGACATTTCATGTTTGTACTTTATTGGAAATAAATGTTTTCTTTTCTTTTTCTTTCAACTTTTATCTTTCCGACGTGTTCCTGTGCAATCAATACTGTGAAATACTTTGCTTTCTTTTGTAATGATGAGCTCTTGATACATTAGCGATTCAGATACATTACTGCTCTCTTGCGCTCTTTGCCTTGGCACAGCACTCGCGCCCATCACCTGCCACCACCTGCCAGAGGGCCGTGAGCCACTCCCTGACGGTGTCGGCGTGCGCATGTTGGAGCACCAGCACTCGGGGCTTCCAAGTCGTCACCACGCGCTCGCCGTCACCACGCAAACAGCCCCGCAGCAGCGGTGATGGCAGCACGCGTTCGCATATTTCCACAGCCAAAGCTGGTCGTGTGTTCAATTTGCGCGAGTGCGTGCACTCTCTGAAGGGAAGACCGGCAAGTCTGTCCTGCGGTCTGCAACTCGAGCCCTCATCCAACTTCTCGCTTTGAGCGTTCATAGAAGTGGAGGAGGGTGGAAGCCTGGTGGAAGTATGAAGGTCTGCGTTGACCATGCCATGACTTTGTGGACTCTCTACATTCGTTTCCATGGCCCCATAATGAAGCCCAGAATGACCTCCAGATAATGATGAGATGAACGTATCACTGACCGAGCTGAGTTTGGTCTCGCTGTCGTTGCTCGTCATGGCGCCATTCTGAGGGAAATTATCGGTTTGTGCTTCTTGATGAGGGCAACACTTGAGGGAACCCTTCGGACACGACCAGCAGTTGATTATCTCCGCGGCAGGGACCCGGAACTCGCCTGCAACAAATGAGCCAAAATGCTGAAGGCTTGTGTGAGGGAGCGGACGCTGCCTCGCGAACGAGCTGCTGCAACGTCATCAATGGCAGGCGCGCGCTTCGCATGGTTGGGAGGTTTTGGTGATGAGATAATTAATCCTCCAGCTCTGATCAGAAATACTGCAATGAATACAATTAACAAATAATAGCCAAATTAATTCCAGTTCATAAAGTTCGCGACACCAATTTTTAGTTTTCACTTAGAGATTTTTCTACATTCACACTATAGGCTAGTAGACTTCCACTTGTGAAGTAGTCCAGTGTAATAACTTTTGCTCATTCATGATAATTTACCAAAATCCCTTGATTACTGTCATACGTTCGAGCTCGTTCGTTATTTAACACTTAAACAAACATCGGCATCTACGGATGCTTTATTTCCAATTGAAGCATGATACATATCACTTTTTACATTGGTTTTTCAAATTCCTTATAACTAACACCAGGACGCCATGACGCTTTCCCCCGGTCAAAGACCGTTACCCATTTCAGACACCTGGGTAGAGTGGGCTATTGTGCTTACAGTTTTTCTCCTATACTGAACAGAGAAAATCGCCACCAGCGCCGAGACTCGAACCCGTGTTTCCCGCACTGAGTCAGGTCCTATAGACACACTGTTATGACGAGCACTTGTGCATTCTTAATTGAGAAATTTGATCAGTTCCCATGCATCACAACCATTATTTTAGTTTAGCATCCGTCCACTAAAATAGAATACTATCTCAACTCGGTACGAAGCACGGTACAAAGTTAAACTCTCCGTCACCGACAAACTCACCTTGAGTTGAGTCCTGCACACGCCAAGTTAGTCCCGTCCTATCTAGAGTAACTCTGCACGCTTTGCCGTTGATGGTAAACGTGTCCTCCATCTTAGTTAGTGTGATCTGCGGCACTGCCAGGACGGTAAGAACTCAATAAGTGAGGTTAGTAACTCAGGTCACGTGACGGGTCACGCTCTTCTTCCCCAATGTCTGGGGACGAGCGATCTCAATGCGTCGGGATTATTATTTGTTGTAAAAACTATCTGCGTTAGCTAATTTGACAATTTGTAAAAGTTTTACTTCGAAATGGCAGGTAATGTAAATTGAAATTATATTTTTTACAAATCTCTCCAAAAAAAAAGTTACCTTTACACTGAACCCAGTCTAACTTTTTCCCCGCCTACATGCATGTTTTTTTTGCCGCCTAAGCGATTAAATCGCTTAGGCGGCAAAAAAAACATGCATGCAGGCAGCGAAAAAGTTAGACTGGGAAGTGGTCGAAAAACTTGTTCCATGCTGAGTAAAGTTATTATAAAAATAAAGAAGTATTAACACTCCATCACACTGAGGGGATTTTCAAAACTTAGAGGTTTATTCTGCTTGTTGACGATATTGTTGAAAAGTTTTAATTGCTCATGTTTTCTTAATTATTTTGCTGTATTGCTATTTGTCAAATTTTTTTTCCAGATATATAGGAGCACCTGATCATTCTTGGCGAAAATTATAATTGTCCGATTCTTTGACATTTGTGAAATTCTTCCTCCTCGGGCTTCAATAATGCTTGAATACGATATGTCGAGCTTTCTTAATTTTTAGACTTTGACCTACATTGTGAGATTTCGAGTAAAAGACTATTTCATCTAAAGAAAATTCGCTTTACTCTCATTTAATTAATTTAGCATCCGATACCATATTCGAATACACTTGGTGATTATGCAACGTGAGTGCATGTATGTGATCAAACTAAACATTCAATAGACCCCATAATAAATTCACAAAGCTGGCAGTAAAGAAATTCATGATTACATTTTTCTCCTCGCAGAGCTTCACTGTGAACAGACACAAAGTATTATAATACACGTAAATATTTAGTGCCAACCGTCTCATATAACGCGTCCTTAAATGGGCGTGACTGCAATTTAATTTAGAAACTGAAAATAAAAGCACTTTTTTCACTTTCCTTCAATTTGCACGTAAATTTTCCAGCGTCTCTATCAAGCGTCCTAAGCACAAAAGACCGCTACTACGCACGGTCCCTCGCCACAGCCACAGCGGCGTCACCGCGACCTTGTGGCCGCGATAGGCAACGCCTCCCGCGGGGCTCCAGCCACCGACTGCACGACCTGCCCAATCCAGGCTCCGTAGCTCCTCATGGCCATAACACAAAAACAAGAATATAAACAGACTACTCTCAATTTCCAGTTAATTTTTTAGCGTATGTGAGCAGGGCTTACTTGAGGTCGCACTGCATGATCTCTGGAACTGAAAAACATTTGGTCCAAAGCTTTTGCGAAAAAGTTAGATTATTAATGATTTAGTCCTTAATATTATCGCGTTTTGGACTAATGCAGTCTTGTCTTGAGAGACAAACCTCAATATCTTAAGAAAAAATTGCAAAAATGTTTAAACTTCGCAGCCGAAGTTGTGTGCAGAAGTAATTTCAAGAAACACTTTCATGATATCTCTCTCTTAAAGTTAAAAAAAATTCGGCTGGACCCCAATGCCAGAAAGAAACGTGTTCTCAGCTCTCTACCTCCTTCAGAGTAATGGCGATGTTGTAAAATTTCTTCCATTCAATTATCCGAACAAAAAACAAATAGGAGAAATGATGTCTTTCTTAATTACCGTTCATCTGACATGGATCAAAAAGTTCTCAGTTTTTGGAGCTCGATTGTGGAGTAAGCAACTAATGGATAATAAGCGTATTCTGAGCTTAAGATTTATAAATCAATCGCCTCGGTAATTTGTTATATATCGTACATTAAATAAACACTGAAGGTTATTTCTATGTATGAGTTTGTTTATTTATTTTAGACGGGCGAATTATGCACTGTTTTCAGTAAATCATGTTTGATCAATCCTTTCTCATTAGTTGAAAACATTTAGGAAGGTACTTTAGTCAGTTCATTGCAGTGTTTTAGGTCATTCCTTTTTTTCTCAAACATCCTAAACATTTCAGTTACAATACTCGCATTTGACTTTCAACTGTTGCCTTAGGCATTAGAATACTTTTCGCTTCACTTCTACAAATTATATTTAAGAAATTCTGTATTAAGAAATTTTTTTTAAATCCAATATGTTAACTTTTCTTTCTTTCTTATACGGTTTTCGGAACCATTTCGTTTTTGTTCCCTTACATTTTAATGTTATAATAATGAAGATAAAGATGATAAACCACATATTTTAACTACACAATTAATTCTGGCGCATTTGAAAACGTGGTAACACACTTGTAGCGCCCAATCGCTCATTTTGTCGCCTTCGTTGTGAACTATTGAAGAAATTTAATGTCAGTCGAACTTGTCTCATTGAATTGCAGTTGTTATGATGAATAAAAATTGTTTGCTCTTTGTATGTCAGCCCAAACTTTTTCGTAACGAAAGAACAGATCATTGAACAAAGGGACCTTCACGTGACACAACTGCATGAGAGTTAGAGAAGTTCTGATAGTTAAATTATGCTCATCAAAGCTTTTATTAGCTCCGCTCTGAGGCTCTGTAAAATTTGCTTTGTAAAGAAGGAAAAGAACTATGCTTTTCAACTAGAGTTCATGCAAAATTTTCCCAAACTTGTGTATGGGAATACCTAATTGTTATATTCTCTGACATTCAATTCTAATGCAGCTGAAAAATTGGTGCTATGTCTCCTATCGTATGTTACGGTCACAAGCTCTTGCTTTTTTGGTCATTGGCAACACGAGGCAACCTTCTTGAGCCACTTTTTATTTCTTGAGAGAGCATCAAATGACCTTCAAAGCATCAGAACAGGGGGTAGCTCAGCTTATCGTTTTCCACAACTGTACGCTTATGTTTTGCCCTACATCCTGCAATCACTAAAATTCATGTCCCAATTTTTGGTTTCACTTGTGCGGTGGTGATAATTCCAAATCATCGTTTGATAACAATTCATTTTTTGTATTCCAAGGGCGTTTAAGGTGCTGGGTACTGCCAATTTTGAGCTTCGCGTCGGGGAAAACCAGATTTTGCTCCATATTCGGAAAAAAATGCATTGAGTCTCTAGAACATCGGTGCACCGGCCCACGCGAACATGCCTCCATTTACTCACAGTAGACAAAATGGTGGAAGTGACAAAAAGAAGTTTTTCCGATAAAGTTTATGCATTAAATGTATTACAACAATCTTATTTTCAAGAGAGTTTTGAAAACTTTCAAGATTGAATGACGTAAATGAAGTAGAGGTAAATGAAGTAGAGGTCTCCGTGTGTTCGTATATCTCTCATTCACTTTTTTTATTATTCTCTGACAAAGCCAGAAACATTTCGTCACTACTTTGTGAGTATGTATTACCTGAAATTCGTTCTCTAATTTCAATTTTTTACATTCTGGTAAAGCTTGGGAACTTAATGATTGAATGTCTTCAAAAAAGTACACCACGAGTATGATGACAAAAGCCTTGAGCAATTCCAAAGTGATCATGACGCTGATGCCAGAACATAATGAGGAAGTTATATTACAATGAAAACAGTATTGCGATAGTCGTTTGTACACAGGAAAGTGCATTATTGTGATTTTCAATGTTAAAAACACTCCTATATTTTTTGTAGTAATATTTGTGTTTCTGAGGAACAATCTAGGTTTATTTGAAATTTCTGAGAGGAGGCATTGCTAGAAAGGCAAACTTTAAAACCGGAACACCTCTGGTCAGTATAGCACAAGCACACATCAAGCGTTGTCTCAGAAAATTTCCTGACGCAAAACCCAATTAAAGGTAACTTGAAATCGTCATTCACATGTTTGCCAAAAATAAAGTTTTTTTTTAAAAAGTTGACTAATAAAGAGTGTTAAAATCAATTGGCTTTCAAATATTTGTCAATATAAAGGTCTAAATTTACAGACAAACCATAAGGAGTTGTCAATAGCCATGTCAATGGCTGGATGTATCATTGGAGGTATAAAGTATAAATTCTCCTTAATATATTGCTCTGGATGAGTGGATTCCAAGCTTATAAATACTGTACATTCTGATGATGAATGCATTAGAGAAAAGTCTCCCCTTACATTCACACATAAGCTTCGGCTGCAGCAGCAGTTTAATTTTTTGAACGCACAGTGGGTGGTATTAAATAATTTTGTTCTTAAAATTAAAAAGTCGACTCGACCGTCATATGAAACAATTTTGCCGTGTATTCATCTCAGCAAGATAAGTTTAACTAAAAACTGCAGTGGTGTTATGGCAAAATTTTGTGCAAAAATTGTTTTTGTAATTTCACTATTACTGCCATTAGTTTTGATTAGATTTTAGATGCTAATATCATTATTTTACATTTATAGTTCACGATCCCTCACTTTACAAATGTTTTAGAACGATATGTAGGTTATGTATATCGGTGTTGCACGTGGCATCATAATTGAAGCATTGCTGCTCCAGATCATTAAACTCATTTCTAACAATACACCGATCATGTGAACTTCTAGTAGTCTACGCTCCTTGAAACTAGAATCTTATTTTCTCGTTTGTGTAAATTGGACGAAAGTATAATTTCTTGGCTTCATCAAGGAATTTTATCAAAAGTCAGTTGACTTTTTGTTTCTATGTCAGCAATACTTTGCGAATAAATTTGCGCAAATTCAAAGCCTGATATAAGCTTAAAACTTTGCCAAATGTATTTGCGGCTTTCACCCACGATAAGACCTTGCATGTGACGCCAATTAAATAGAATTTTTACAAAGAAAGCTCGTGATTTTGAATTTTGACGCTAAGGTTAATGGTTCAGGACAAAGATCTACAAGGTAACTCTTCTTTGGAAGCTAATAATTTGAAACACGTTCTTCAATGATATAATTACAATTCTTGTTCTACCACAGCCTCAAAAATCATGTACAGCAGACAAAAAGTTGTGAGAAAAACTTTCATGGTCGTCATAAAATTCCCCCTAATTCAAAACTAAAGGAGAAATAAGTTTTCGAATTAAATTAACATGTTGTGAACTCCAAAGAGAAGATACAATTGCGTTTATGTATATAAATCGTTAAACGTTGTTTTAACTTCAGAATTTAACTAATGAAGACAAAAAAGTTTGATACTTCTTTTGATTTATGATGTCTAAAGATTTGATGTTTAGTTTACAAATTAGTCAATTTTACTTTTTTATGTCGCTCGTATTTCCAACTACTACCGAGTTCGTATATTGAACCAGTTTATTGCATTTGATTTCGAAGTTTTGTTCGTTCCAGGTTATACATATTCTCTCCGCTGTTTTTCAATCATGCTGCTCATTTAATGGATTCCTTAATGCCATTCCTCAAAAAAATCTACTAACATACTGTAGTTATTTCCATTCAAAAATCGCTTTGTTGTGGAATAATTGTTGTCAGTGCAAATCCTTCATTATTGTTATTGACAACGACATGCCCATGTCAAGTTCATTGCAGCTAAATTGATTTTTTGTATGAGTTTGCGATCATGAGAACACTATTTTCACTTTCCCTATATGATATCAAGTATAATCTTTTAAGGGAACAGTTTATTTATGCAAAACGAAGTTAAATTTCTCGCTTGAAATTGTATTTATCTTGGGCTTATTTCGCTTGCGTTAAATGATGTTATGTTTTTCGCACATTGGTCCACATCTTCTTCCTCAGTGATTGTTTTTCTAATATTTATTTTTAAAAAGGATATTTTATTCTGATCAATCAGACCTGATACGTATCATCTTGTATGTTAGCTTTTCAAATGCCTTATAACTAACACCTGGACGCAATGACGGTTACTCCCGGTCAAGCCAGTATCCATTTCCGGCCCCTAGGTAAAGTGGGGAATTGTGCGTGAGTTCTCCCTTTACCCAATGGGGAGAACTCACCGCGCAGCGCCGGAATTTGAACTGCCGAAGCCTTCACAGTAGGAAACGTCCTTAACGACTCGACCTCGGCGACCGCCTAACTGACGTTATGATGCAATAACAGTTGGAGGACAAATTAGCAGAGTGTCCTAGCACACAAAACACAGAACTTTAGGACACTCAAGTTGGAGACGTGGTGTTCATCGCAAACTGGCTTTTCCTAGCCAAGTTACTAACTAGGAACTAGGCCATTCTGCCAGAATGGCATCTACGCCGATATGAAGTGAAATTACAATTAATTTACTTTCCAGTTTTCACCTCTGATTTGTGGGTTAGGACACTATGCATATATGCCCTCCAGTTATTCACGGTATTTATTCCAACCATGAAGGGAGCTATGTCTAAGTGCCTGCTTTTTCCAATGGGTTAGAATTACAAGCCTGGCATTCTCAAGCATCGAACCGATGACTCTTCATGCCGAGCCATCAGGTCACGTTGAGCACAGCTTTTATCCAAATAAGTCTGAATTATAACTGCTATTTTTTGAGCCTCCTTATCCAAGCTTCATTTCCAATGATATCATTGTTTGTATTATAAATATATGCAGTAACCTTTTGGATACGTTGAGTTTTAAATTTTCACATGTAATTGAACATTAGTTATTTAAATTATATTTGTGAAAATTTAATCTCAAAGTAAACCTAGATTAAGTAAAATTGAATCTTGATTTGATACACACATCATTGCTTTAGTCGTTCAATTTACAACGGAAAAATGTCAAAGATTATTGTTCATATCAAAAAGGCAATTACTCATTCTGGACATTTAATTTCAATGAAATGATTTGAGGTTATCATACACTACATAGAAACGCCTTTTTTTTACATTTTTCATAGTTTAATTGAAATAAATCTAATGAGTTGAAAAGAGCAACATATATTATACTGGATACCGAATTCCCATATATTTAACCCATATAAAAGTATCCATATTTGCCTGTTCATTAGTGGCGTTTACAAAAGTCGCTTCTTATCCTGACACCTTTGTTCCGATGAGTGCTCTTCAGCGGGAGGAAGCGCTCAACACGATTGTTCGAGTTTATTTTTATCTCCTTTAGTTATCGTTCTCGTGGAGTTTTGAACCGGTTGTAATGCCTAGTGAAACCTTGACATGCAAGAATTTGCAGGACTATCTGAAAACTCTGAGCCGCAATGTTCTGGAGAGATTGTTCAACAGTCCTGCTACATGCCTAGCTGTTTTCAGGTAAGGAAAGTATAGAATTGTAGGTTTCTGCTCATGTCGGTTTTGTTGAAAAATTGCTCCTGTGTGTTTAATTTGTTTGTAAAGTTAGAAATTTGAAGAAATTTCAATATGCATTGATTTTTTGCTTTATTTTTAGTACGATGTTTTAAATTTAGGAAATGAATAAAATAGTAAGGTTCTGTTAAAATGTCTATACGTTATCTAGTTGTAATGAAGCTGATTAAAAATATAAGTTATGCTTTTTACTTTATAGTGATTAAGTTACAAAATTGTTGTAAAATGTTATAATAAACCTTAGAGGATCATTTTTAACTCTTTTATTCCTCAAGGGGATACTACTGTTGTATCTATGGGATACAACTGGTATATGCAAAAGGAAGTACCTAAGTGTGAGATGTTCTATGATGGTGGTTTTGGAAGTCAACTCTTAATTGCTGTGAGGTGTAAGTCATTGTGTATGAATAGACGTAGGTGGAGGTGGAATGAGAATAATAATTGATTATGTCGGCAGTGTGATTGTGGAGCGGAGGAAACAATCAAGCATTTTGTGCTGGAATGTAGTAAGTATGAGCAAGAGAGAGAGATAGTTTCATGAATGTGGTGTTTGAGCAGTATGAAGAGAATGAGTGGTATGCCAGACGTGCTGAAGATGATTGTGATATGTCATATGAGCTGTATTGTTGGATTGGACCAGGAGTGTAATCCGAGTATCATTGAAGCTATGAAAGTTGTTTTGGATGTACCTGAAGTAAAAGACAGTGACTGGTATGAGCCAGTTATGTAAAGTAAGCTGTAATGACCCACCATGCCTGGGGATGGTTTCTTGACGTACTGGTTCTCCCAGTGATGCCGTCTTATGGCAGTTTGTGACAAGGATTAGTGGATCCTGAGTGGTTTAGCAGACAAGTTTGGTACACAGGCGCTGAACTCTTTGTGTGAATATTGTAGAAGGAATTGTAGGCCCTTACAAAGGCCCCGACGCTGTTGGCCTTCATCTTCAAGTTCAAGTTTAAGGGAATTAGCGCTCTTAGGAGGACTACCTGAGGGCTTGAGCTAAAGGTTAGGTAGGCTTCCTTTTTGTTGAAATAAAATAGGCTTTTGTTTTGTTACGGACCATCATTTTTTGGTTCACTGCTGTTCTGTTTTTCAGCACCTACTACTTTCTTCTTCAACTTTTTCTTGTTTCATGAACTACTTTCTTAGCTTATCATTTTTGTGTACCTTATGCATAGATTCCCTCAACTCCATACTAAATAGTTTCTTTATTTCTTGGAAAATCTTTGTTGTGGTTAAGGGAGGCTAAAACTTTCTTGTATAATAATAATAGTAATGTAACTCTTTTATAATTATAAAGACTGTCAAATAAATTTAAAGTGTTAAGCTAATCTGAATTGCAGTCTTAATACACATGTCTTCACAAACGTTCAAGAAAAAGCTGACAACTGTTGTCTTCAATTTAAAAATTTTATTGGTCCAAGTTCAGTATCATTTAAATTGCTTGCGTGAAATCATTTTAGCTTCCTTGCATACTGCATTTATTTTGTACAATTTTTTTCATGGTGAGTGTTCTGTCTATCTAGCCAAGTACCTGCATGACTTTCACCACCGGCTTTTTTATGGTTACAAACTGTTGAGGCTTTTTATTCTCTTAATGAAGAGCTAGAAAAGACATATGGAATTGAGATATTTGTTGTGGATGATCAGAGTATCCTGATTTGTCTTGTTTCTTGCAGTTGATAAAAGAAATGTTTTTATTCCTTGTGACAGTATTTATTGTTTTTGGACAACTATTTCCTTTAGAAACATTCATTTTTAAAATCTGGCAGTGTTATTCCTTACTCAGAAGATAGATTGATGGGCTCTATGATTGAGCATTATTTATTTTGCTGCTTGAACCTATTAAGGAGGATACAAATGTTGCATCTATGGAAATTGCTTTTTGAAGGAAAATGTGAGGTCCTAACAATAAATAAAGGATAAGTAGGCCTTTTGTTACGATCAAACAAGAGTCTTGTTTTGTTGTAAATTACCTTTTTTCCATTTGCTGGTTTAAATTTTTTGTGCTTGACAGGTATTTTTTCAAGCACCTTTTATTTATTAATAACTTTTATTTTGGTTTTATACACTTTTTTAATCTTATTTCTATTGTGCATAGGATGTAAGGATACATCTTTTGTATAAATTCCTTTCTCTTGATTTCATACTAAATGATAGATATTTTTATCTGTGTTAGGCTTGGGTAAGGGCATCCTATGTTGTAATTAAAGGTTTTAACTAATTTACAACCAAATCAGCCTTTTGAACTTCAAATTGGTAAATTTTAATTTTATTTTTCAATGCTTGAAAGTTAAATAAAATAAATTAGGTTAAGTTTTGTATTGTCGACCGTTCCTCATCATCGTGCAAATAGCACTTAAATAGAAATAACACTGCTAGTATTCAATAATTAGTGCATATGTGAACTTTGTTACACACGACAATGCCCAATGCAAATAAACAGTTACTATAACAATATGTCTGCTCTCGTAATATATATAGCAGAATAAAAGTACCACTCAGCAAATTAGCTAAAATAAACTGAAATCACTAAACTGCTAGGCAGCATCAAAATTGTGAGAACTAAAAGGATGAGTGCGCTGCGTTCTAAGCTTGGGAGGCACCATCTTTGTTGACAAAGGTTTTGATGCCAAATTTGACAATTTTTCCCCAAGATCAATTAAAGGGGCGATAATATAAACCGTGTTTGACAACCGAACCGATATTGATTACTTTCATATTTTCATACATACTGTTCAACATTGAGGAACAAGTTCTAGTAGTGATTTTTTTTTTGTTTTAATGTGAATAACACTGACAAATTCTCAATATGGAAAAATGTTTCATGTACGTTTCCAACATAAATACGCTGAATGATTTGTAGAAATTTTTATTGCTTAAAAAAGCTTGTTTCTGTTTCAGATTTTATTGGTTATTAGGCTGCCTCTATTTTCTATGTTTTCATTGCTATTTGAACAAATACAGCTCTACGCATGGCACCAAGTTAGGTTCAACAATCATACAGACGAGGCTCTGCTCTAGCCTGTTGCTGCAGTGAAAGCAAAAACTTTTTCATTAAGAGGACTGCCCACCCAAAACTTGATCGAATTTATCATAGTGGTCCACAGGCGGTCCTATTGCAACTAGGTAAACGAAAATGCATACCAAAATGTTAAATTAAAATCTAAGCATATTTGCTTCTATAAAAAATTTTACTGTTTGTGCAATAACTTTTTTCCTATTGTAAAAATCAAAAACTTTTAGAGAAGCAAATATATTTATAATTCAATTTTACATATTTGTATGCATTTTTGTTTAACTAGCTGCAATGGGACTGCCTGTGGGCCACCATGACAAGTTTGGGGGTGGGAGGTTCCCTTAAGAGCAGCCTCAACTAAATCTGGTGTCTCCCATACAACTCTTCAGAATAGTCTGTGAGAGTTATACTCCTGTTAAGCATTAACAAGGCACCTAGCTTAGTTATAAATAGCTTGGAGATGTGCAAGCGTGGAGAGGTAAGGGCATGAAGGTACATGAAAATGAAGAGATAAAATAGCGAGATAAAAAGCTCAAGTTCAAAGGCACTTTTTGTTCTAAAAATGATGCTTTATTCAAATCAAGCCTGATACAAATCATTTTGTATATTGGTTTTTCAAATGCCTTGAAACTAACACCAAGACGCCTTGACAGTTTCCCCTGGTCAAGCTGTTACCCATTTTAGACACCTGGGTAAAATGGGATATTTTGCTTGCGTTTTCCCTTATACCTAACGAGGTAAGTTGCTGCGCAGCGCCAAGATTCAAACCCTTGACTCCTTCACGGAAGGGTGCGTTCTTAACCACTCAGCTATGGTGGCCAATAAAGAAATGAGCTGTTCTACATTACTATACTTAGTATTGTCTTGGGAAGGCTTCAAAAGGATTGCATCTGTTTTAATGGTTAATTTTCAACGTTCTCCTTATTTTAGAATGTTTAAAGTTATGAAAGTTTGGATCAAATAGGCTTTAATTATTGGAAATCTTGTAACCAAAGGAATGTATATCACAGAAATTTTTTTCTAGTAACTCATTGTTTAGTGTTTGATATGCTAGGCTCGTATTCACTGCCAGACTTCTTTACTTGATTTTTTTGATGAATAAACAAGCAACTCAATCTTTGTTTCAATCTCGAACCTTATTACAATTTTTGTGTAAGATAATTTCACGCCTCTTAAACGCACAAATGTATTGCAGCCCTTTATAATCTGTACAAAATAGTTACCGAGTATCAAAACCTGTATGAAGATTTTAAACTTGCAGAAAAAACGTACGAAATTATGAGATTTGAAGATATTTTAACATAATTTCTTGATCATTGTCATGTTAACAGGAATTTTACTGCAGGTTTCAGGCATGAAAGAACATAAACTTCAACATGTTGGCAACACTGCATCACCTTCATTTTGTGTACAAAGTGCTCTGTTCGTGAACAAGAGTTAGCATTATTGATCCTGTCAAATCTGTACAATGATACAAAACTTACCCGATCATATTTGTTTGAATGAAATATTTTCTTGTTGAAAATTGGTTCATTTGTGAAATAAATGTTGGGTATTTTTCCAGTGTTCAAACTCTATTGCTCACTTGATTAGTTCATGAAGTCAATAGGTTGTGAATCATTTTTAGTTTAACTTAAGCATCAGTTGAATTTAGGTCAAATCTTTTAGTGTGCGTAGTGTTTGTTAGAGATTTAAGAGCTGTAACAAAGGCCCCTATTGTCTTCAGTTTTGGCTTCCTATTTCAAGGTGTTTTCATGTGACTGTAAAAATATATATTAAATATTTATTGCCATGTTCCACCTAATGCAAGTAGAAATGGCCTCAGTTTTTGTAAACATTTAGTGAAACAGTTGTCAATAAAGTCCATTTAGTCCATGGTATTGGGTTGGGATTTTTTTTGTCTCCTAGTATTATTACAGTAATCTTGAAAGTCCATGAATTATTTACAATGTTTCTTATGTGCAACTCTGCGTACAGAGAGCTGCCTCCACTCAGTCAACACTTCATCAACCGAATGCTTTTCGTGGGGCCAGCTGTGTCGCAGGTGCTGGTGGCATCATGGATCCCTTCTCCTGAGCCTGGGGGGTGAGTGAGTGTGCTCATAGTGATCTTAGTTTTTTCTATGTGCATCCTAAATTGAGTATCAAAAATATTAAATTTTATCCCATACTGGGAAGATAATATTTCCATGCAGTACTTCATTTGAGCATGTTTGTGTTGGGTATTTTTGCACTTATAAAATGAAGCAAATAGAACTTGTGTACCACCCCTCAGGGGGATACAACTATTGTATCTATGGGAATTAGCGCTCCCAGGGGGACAATGTGAGGGCCCGAGCTAAAGGTTAGGTAGGCTTTCTTTTTGTTAAGATAACATATGTTTTTTGTTTTGTTACGGACCAAATTTGTTTTGATTCACTGCTGTCCTGTTTTTCAACACCTACTACTTTCTCCTTCAACTTTGATCTTGTTTCATGAACTTATTTCTCATCTTACTGTCTCTATGCTCTTTCTGCATAGATTCCACGTTCCCTTTAACTCCATACTAAATGGTGCCTTCTTCCTTCCTCTCTTTGGATCTCATTGGTTGAGGATAGGTAGGCTCAAACTAATTAATAATCTAATCTCAAACTTGTGTACCATCATACATTTTTTACTTTTTTTTCCAAAGATAACTCGTTGGGGAGAACATTTTGTGTGATTACAAGCCTTGTTAGCAATTCTTCATTGAACTTGCTTAGTTTTATTGTTCTTATTGAAGGTATTTTTTGTTATGTATATCAAGAGGATAATATTCTTTTCTCTTTTATGTATGGTTTAGCTATTCTGCACATCTTAGGAAGAGAAATGTTCAGAGTTGGTTTTGGAGTATCAATTGTACTGTTGAGTGTATTATCTGAACTACCATACTATCCCAAATAAACATGAGCTCATACACGGTCAATTTTACATCTCATTAGAAAGTTTTTGAGGAGCTTTTCATCCCCAGAATTTCACTAAATCTGATTTAACTTATACTGTATCCAATCTATTTACAAAATGTGATATGTTAAAGTAAAGTACCATTCCATAATGTGGGTCTTATTTTCAGAAACAACAAAGCAGTGGTGGCAAAACACAAAGAGGCCTCCCAGGTGCTCACTGAGATGCACATATGGAAGGAGGTCACAGACAGGAGAGGCAACCCTGCCTATATACTCAATGCCACCTTTGCTGATAACCTCAAAGTCGCCATGCTCGGAGGGTGGGTAATTTTTATCGAGTTTCATATGATGGATTTTATGGTTGCAGGAACAAAGTTTTAGTCGATGTACAGGACGGACAAGCTTTTAATTCTGATAAACCTTTTCCCTGTTATATCACCTGCTTAAAATGTTATCAATCATAGTGGAGCAATGTATTGAGGAAATACCATTTAATTTTTATCAGTGGTCTGTTCACCTATGTAGAAATAGTGTACAGTCTCTGTTGTAAATTTCATTGTTTTGGAAAATGTTGATTCCCAATTCTAGTTTGCAGTAGGTTTGGCTTGTTCAAAAAGTTCAGATCACTTTTCATTACATCACATTTAGCTAATTCTTAGGTTAGTACATTGTTGGGGGACAGGCAGGCTTCCTACCATCAACACGTGCAGCTTAGATCGCTAGCAGGAGACTGGTGGATCACCCCCATTACAACATACAGAATATATTGCTCCTAACTCTATCAATGTTAAGTTCAATTGTTAAAGTGATGATTCTGAAATTAGTATTGGCCGTTCATTTCTGTTATTTCTTTCATAGAAAAGCCCTGATAGTGCTCTTTAATTTCCATTACGTCATTTTGAGAAGTCATGGGCAATTACTTTTTTCTCAATGTATTTGATTTGAAATAATTGCAATTAAGCTGGGCTTTGATACTTTTCTTCAAGTTGAAATATTAAATAATAGAGTTACGTTTGACTACATTTGTTTCTTATTGAAATATTGAAGCAACATTGTTGCTGGTATAATTACCCTGAGCATGTTCACGGTTGCGTTATATTTGCTATAAAAAGCTCATTTCCAGTGTTTTTACCTCTAGCTTTCTGGCTTCTCTACATTCCTGTGTGATACTTTAATTTGTTACTATTGAAGTAGTCCTTTGCATAACAAAGTATGATGAAACTGTGTAACGCGTGTAGCATTGTGTGACAATTGATCACATTACCCTTGATGAGTGGTATTTTGGGAAATGAAAGCAATGGGAATGCGTGCAGAGGCAAGCCTTGGTGCATGTCAAGCAACTTGCTGCCGGACCCACACCAGCGGACGCCCGAGCTGCTGGACCAGTACGCCAGCGAGCGTTGGGAGAGCGTTCTTCAGTTCCTCGTACAGCCCCAAGATGCACCAAAGGCCATCTCCTATGATGCCATCAGGACATTGCTCCATGCTAAGCTTATTGAAGGAGAGAGGTGACTGCTGTTTCTCATTCAAATTAGATACACTTTATACCTATAAGTAAAACTAGGAAATCACATTAAAGTTTGAGTTGAAAGTTGGTGGACTGTGTTCCTAAGTGAGGATGTACTTCATTTGGTCAAAACCAGAATATTATGAAGGCAATGTAGAAAAAGTATTGGAAACTCTTATTATTTTGCCTCCCCCTCCCCCCTCAGGGGGTTAGCTCAGAAATAAGGCTTATCTGTTAGGTTATTTGAGATTTTGATGGGTCTTTAGCACTTCTTTTGTGCCCACTTAACTTTTTCCAGTTTTTTTGCTTACTTCACTGTCCCTTTTTAGTCTTCCTCTTCCTTCTCAACTCGCTGATGGTATTTGTAAGGTATCTTGTGTCTAAACATACCGGGGGCATAGGTTCCACGTTTTCTTCAATCCGTTCTGAAGGGTCCCTTGTTCTCTTGAAATTGCTTTTGTTGTGGCTGGGGAGTCTGAAACTTAGTAATATAATAACTCTTACTTTACATGTTACATATCCTAACCCAGTTTTAGTTAAATGCATGGAACTATCAATGGTTTATTGCGGTACACTAATGTATGAAGTGTTTATAAATTATATTTTGATTTAATCATGGCTCTTGTTGTGTGAAAATTAAGTTCTGTTGTGCCATAAATGTTTTCACTTGATGTATAGCATTGAGTTGAAATTTTATTATTTTAATCAAAATTCTTGGGCTCACTTGGTAGTCACATCTTAGTTCAAGCTAGCAATTCCAGATGTTCTCATTGGACTTGAGTTTTAAGTCACTACTATAGTTCTCTCAATTTCATACTTTTATTACACAACTTATTCCAGGAAAAACCTGTCTGAGAAATTCTGCACAATTTTTCAATGTACTTTAATGTAATCCTCTCAGTAATTTTTCACTTTCGTCAGAATGAATAATTATTCTGGTTTTCACCCAATATCAATGCATAAATATGGAACCATTTGCTATTAATTCAACTTGCTTTCCCTTTTCACTGCTTTTGAAGTTTCCATAGACTTTTCTATGGTTATGGAAACAGAACTGGTGCGTTCTCCTTGCTACAACTTTAGCATCTGAAGAGTATGTTCCTCTCCTTCGGGAGGAACATCTAATGTATCTATGGGAATTAGCACTCCTGAGGGAAAATGTGACGTCCCGAGCTGAGAGGTAGACCTTTTTGTTGAAATGAAACGTTTTTTGTTTATTGAGGATCAATTTTTTGGTTCACTGCTGTCCCGTTTTTCAGCACGTACTACTTTCTTCAACTTTTACCTTGTTTCATAAACTTCTTTCTCAACTTCTGTTGTCATGCGCATGGGAACACACCTTGTGTCATTAGCTCTAGAAATCTGATTTTGACTGACTCGTTATGTGCATCTATAAGTTTGCCAATACTCTTTACATTTTTTATTTATTTTTCACAAATAAGCTGAAATAATTATTTCGAATAACCAGGAATATTTATTTAAACTGGTATTTTGTATCTGCTGACAATTTCTATGTAAGGTAGTTGAAATATCAAATAATTTGAGTTTTTCTTGCGTTCTGTGCTCTTTATTTTGGATAAAGGAAGTGCTTCCATAATTAAGTGATAATCTGGAGGCTTACTTGAGTTGGTGTTAGCAGTGAGATGCAGCGGATGAACATCACGAGCACAGGATTCCAGTTTTTGCTGCTCGACCGCAGCTCTCAAGTCTGGTATTTCATTCTCAAGTACCTGGAGACAGTGTCTGAAAGAGGCCTCAGTCTCATTTCTTGCCTCCAGTTCCTCTTCAAGCTCTCCTTTGCAACTCTTGGCAAAGTAAGTTTTTGATTATAGCAATAATGACCTCTCAGCACATAGCAACATGTAGAGTTACCAGAAGCTGAGTCAAGTTGCATTTTAATGTAGGCAGTGTTAATTTCTCTATTTGCATGCTTGAAAACGAAGGAATTTTTATGCATAATGCAATTTCATTTTAGGGTAATTGTTTATAGAGGATAAGAAACGGATGGAGAAACTTGCAAATTGTGGCTCAATTGATCAGGTATTTTCCACTTTTGGTTTTGTATGGAGCAGTGTGTGAAGTAGACTGTGGGCTGATATTTCTCCACCGCCCCTAGACACTTGAGGTGAGGAAGTGGTTCACAATATAACGGCACTTTATCTCCACCGAAGTAAGTTTGCATTACTTTGTGCTTAGTAATTAGTTAGGTACTCCTCATTTGCTGCTGAATTTTGAAATGAATTGAATTATGAGCTATAAACATTTTTCTGCATTTCTTAATTGACTTGATAGTGTAATTTGTCTTGAGAAATAAAAACAGCATTTAGAAATGAAAAATAACCATTGGTGGATTTCTTTGGGCCTTATCATTTTTTTGGTTTTGTTAAAAAATGGTTTTTGGGTGAGCTATTTAATGCTCACTCTGATGTCTGTCGAATATTTGATGGCCTAGTATCTCCTGAGGAAGATACAACTAATATATCTATGAGGAATAGCACTTGTGAGGGAAAATCTGAGGTCCCAAGGTGAAAGTTAGGGTGGCCATCATTTTCATTAAACAGGATAGGTTTTCATTTTGTTGTGCACCATCTTTTCTGTTTACTACTGTTGTTTTTTTAAAGCTTTTTACTTCTCCAACATTTATCTCGTTTCATAAACAATTTTGTTGTTCCCATGCGCAGGGTGTAGTGACACACCTTGTGCATAGATTCCCGGCCTCTTAATTCCACAGCAAATGGCACCTTTCTCCTTCCTCTCTTGGAAACACATTTGTTAGTGAAGTTTGAACTAATATAAGTTCCATAGTTTTTCCGTAACTTGGTTAACTCCAAAGCTCAACCTGACCTTAAAATTAGCAGTTGAACACAGAGTTAAAGAGAACGATTCCGTTCCTTAGTTGTGCAGTGATATCGCCTGTAATATTTTGGCTGTGGGCTTAATTTGTGCATGTCACAGAAATCATTTGACCGTGCAAAAAATTATCAGTGCCGTTCATGCAAGTTGCTTTGAGCATCCAAACGTGTGATGTGAGCGTCAGTGGGTTGTCATCGTTTGTATTTTTCTGAGACGAGTGGTCAGCTCGGGGTGACTCAGTAAACCTGAACAACTGAACACAATTGTGTTTTCCTTTGTTATGTATGTGGTACTCAGAACAGGCAAAAGTGCTCCAACAGCGTGTTTTTGTTGATGGAGAAATTGTAGAATGAAAGGCTTGCGAGGGTTACCTCTAACGATCGTTTTATTTTCATCACCTGCTATGTCCTATTGATGTGGTCACTGTAACAAGCAAAGACTGGAAACAATGACTCAAAGAATAGATGTTCAGTATTGATGGCTGCGACGCAACCCACATTCTGCTGTGTGCTGCGTATCATAGATCTGAATATTTCACTGCACACAAAAGAAATATTGATGTTGAAGGTGGATTTCTTTATGGTGCAATACTTGCCTGACTCGTTTCTTACAATGCAGTCGATTAAGAAAAATAGCAGTTGATTTAAGATGCTTCAAACTTGTGCAGGATTACAGCATGGAGGGCATGGACGAGGAACTGCAGACCTTCCTGCAGCACCTGCGCGAATTTGGCTTCGTCTTCTTGCGGCGCCGAAGTTCCGGCAGATTTTACCCTACAAGGTGAGTGGTTCTGCTTATGTTTTGCGTCATCGTCTCCCTATGTACCGGTATTCAAATTGTCAACGATTTGATGTCATATTTATGCATATTCGTGATAACTGCGGATCGGCTATGGCATGATGCTGCCTTCACATCTCATATGGATTCGTATTCACTATTTTTTACATGATTTCCTCAGTAATGTTCTTATTGTGTCCATGGAAACAAGCGCTCCCAAGGGGAAGATGTGAGGTCTCAAGCTGTAAGTTAAGTAGGACTTCTTTTTATTAAAATGGATTTTTTGTTTTGATACAAACCATCTGCTGTCTTGTTTTTCAGCACATATTACTTTTTCTTCAACTTTTATCTTGTTTCATAAACTTGCTTTATAGCGTAGTGTTTCTGTGCATAGGGGATCTTGTGTGGGAACTCACTTTGTGCATAGATGCCCTGTCCCCTTTAACGCCATGTCAAATGGTGCTTTCATCCTTCCTCTCTTCGGAACGAACGCCTTGTGGTAATAGGGAGGCTCAAACTAACTTATCTAACCTATTCTAACCTATGAAGACTGCCAAGTGCAGTTAATTATTTGATGGTGATGTTTAAGTATAGTTTTGTGTTGCTATGATGTTAGTATCTTGTTTCATGAACTTCTTTCTCAACTTGCTACTGTTTCTATGCCCCTTCTGCATAGATTCCGCATTTTCTTATTTTCATACTAAATGGAACTTCCCTCCTTCCTCTCATCAATACGTTCTTTTTTTTTGTAGTGGTTAGGGAGGCTTAAACTAACATATAATATAATCTAATCTGCTGAAATCGTAGGTTGCATTGCAAAGTTTTAATTTCGGCAATTTTCCTACAAGAGCCTTCAGTGTTTGGTCACCTGTGGACAGTTATTGCATGAATGCCTGAATATTTGTGCTTATCACGGGATAGTCATCCCAATTATTATATGGATGTGCGCATTTGCCATTGAATATTCTGACTATTAGGATATGCCGTCTCTATTACTACACTTTGGTACTTAGTATTTGCTGCATTCGTTAAGCTCGTGTCTTGCCTGCAGACTGGTGCTCAATATCACGAGTGGGGAGAAGAAGAGCCACCGTGACGACGTGGACGGTAATTTAGTGGTGGAGACAAACTCGCGCGTCTATGCCTACAGTCCGTCGTCGCTTCAGGTCTCGCTCCTAGCCATCTTCTGTGACGTAGAGTGCAGGTATGATCGATCTACTGTTGTTCTCTTATGCTCAACCCATTCCTCGTTGTTTCTTACCTTCATGCTCTTGTACTTCGTTTTTGAAGTTTAGGTTATTACGTTATTTTTGTTATCTTTAAAGATTAGTTTTTTTAATTTCAGAGTTGTTTTCAAAGAATATTACCGAGTGACACATTTTACTGTTCCCGCTCATCCCCTCAGGGGGATACAGCTATTGTATCTATGGAAATTAGCACTCCTCGGGGGAAACGTGTGAGGTTAACTCCTTTTTGTTGAAATGAAATGTTTTTTTATGCTCCATACTGAATGGTACCTTCCTCTCTTCGATACGCAATTTTTTTTAGTGGTTAGGGAGGCTTAAACTAATATATAATCTAATCTGTTTCCGCTCATAAAATGGCAACACATAATACAGACTGTACTTATTGTTAGCTAGCGCCCTGCCATGGAAAGGTTGAGCTTTAGCAGCGTCTGTTTTTGGAGTAAAATGTTGAAGAAGGAACAGAACTCTGTTTTTTTTTAACCATTCCGATTTTATGGCACACCGTGCTTGCATATTTGTGCTGTATATAATGAGATAGAATGACTTGACCAGTGCCAGTTAATGTACTTCATAAAAGTAAGTAATTCTGAAAAACTGTGTTCCTCACATTGTGTTGAAACATTTTCTTTGATAAAAAAATTATATCAGTGAGTAGCATGATTCTAAGAAATAAGGACAAAGGTAATTTGAGCTGGGCATGTGTATTGATTGAGAGAAACTTTCTCTGTCTGTAGAACAAGTTGAAAGCGTGCGCTCTTTGGGTAGTTATAATACATTCCCAGTGTATGGAAATATTTTTTGCAATGTTCTTTCATTCTTATTGTGCCATTATACTTGATTTCTTTCGTACAAATAACCAGCATAATTACCAACGACTTCTTATACTAGTATTATTTTTAATGTGAGTCTTCACACCTAGTACCTTTGTGTAAGCTTTTGTCTACCAGCTGTTGCGTTGTGCAGGTTTCCCAACATGGTTGTGTGCAGCATCAGCCGTCAGAGCGTCCGGAGAGCCTTCCTGAAAGGCATCACAGCTGAGCAAATCATCAATTACCTCAAACTTCACGCTCACAAACAGATGACCAAGACAACTCCAATCATCCCAAAGACCGTTTCTGAGCAGGTAAGTGTGAGAAAATATTTATCTTCGCCTATTTATTTCTGGAGTAATTCAAAATATGACTGTTCAATGGGCCAGCCTGATTTGTCCTTGACAACTACCTGTTCTATTTACCTGATTAGTGTTCATTTTACCAGATATTGTTGATGAACTTCGTTGTGAAACTTTTTAGCATCACCAGCCTTCGAAACTAAATCGTTCACATTGGTGAATTGGTGAGTACTATTGAAGGAGAAGTATCTTATTGCAGTTGTAAAATAATTAATTTCTTTGTTTGAACAAATTTTTGTTACGAATTTTCGTGTAACCCGTGGATGCACGATATTATTTCAAACAAACTTACTCCGTGGGATAAATTTGGCCCCAACCTTTTTATTAAAGTAACAAAGCACATGAAGGTTGACCGGTTTTAGTTACTTGGGAAAAGTTACAAAGCCATGTTCAAATGTATGGATAAAACCTAGTTATTCGAGTGTAAAATTCATCTAGGGTCATTTTTACCCCACCGTGCATCCATTAGAGTAACGTTATTGATCGGTGGGTGGAAAATACATTTCAAGTTGGGAGAAATGTAAGCCCTTTGGAGCCCATTTGCTCAACAATAAATTGGAAAAGTTCTGTTAAAATTGTGTAACATGAAGTTGCTAATGGTTTAATTGTTTAGCATTAAGTTGCTATTTAGTTTAACTGCAATCTTGTCCACCATTCACAGTTCTCAAAGCAACGATGTCGAGGCGTATACCACAACCATGAAATCATGTATGTGTAGTGAACCGATGAAAAGATGGCCTATCTATGTTTTCAAGCAGGTTCTAGCAGCCTAAAGCAAATTAGGCCCTCCTCTTAGACCGAATATGTTGTTCTCTAACTTCAAGTTACTTGCTTAGATTCTGTTTTCAATTCTCCCTTCTATTTCATTTTACTTGTATTGGCCTACATGCCAATCCTTCTACGTATTTCAACGGCATTATCTATTGGATATATTTCTGCCTGATTGCTTTCTTAACTGATCTTTCTTTTTTGTAAAATACGTACGTTATGTTAACAACGAATAGTCAGTGAATGAATGCATGCCTGTCGCGGCCCAGATCCAACTGTGGGAGCTGGAGCGGGAGCGTCTCGAGTACTCGGAAGGTGTGCTCTACAAAGACTTCATCCTACCGCAGGACTTCTCACTGTTGGCTAACTACGCCAAGAGCCGCGGGGTTCTCATCTACGCTGATAGCAAAAGTAGAACGTTGGTCGTGTCCAAGAAAGGGCATCCAGTTGTCAAACAGTTCTGGAAAGAAACTCAAACCAAATAGTGCCTTTATATTTTACACTTAGGCTATTTAATAGGATAAGGCCGAATGTGATATTTGTACAGTAAGTATTAATGAAATACTAGTTTTCGTATGGCATCCATCAAAGTTTTATCGTCCTTTGCATAAAGATTAGGTTGTTTTGCATCGCATAGGGCGCTTCATCAAATTTGTTCAAATCCTTGCGGAAATGCTCAGCCACACGTTTCAGTGTAACTGACTGCATCATAACTTAAAAACCTCGCGCGCTTTAAGCGACCCATCACTCTAAGTCAGGAACGTTTGTTGTAAGTCAGTTGGGTTGAGATCTGTAGTGACGTAGTGTTGCTTTTTCATCTTCCGCTCCCCCACTTCGCAGTGATGAATCAACTTTGTCGAACAATGAACAATTTTTTTATCTCTTTAGCCAGCCGTGGTGCTAGGGATGGCGACGAGTCAAGTCACTTGGTGTGTACGCAGTCTGACGATCTTTGTTTGTAACAATTCTTTTATGTGAGGAAGTGTTGCGTCTGTTCATTGCTTCTTAATGAAATATTCTTTTACTTTCGAACATTAGCCTACTTGACGATAGTTTGTCTGTGAAAAATTATTCAAACAATGACTAGGAAAATTTGAAACTATCTGCATTTGGTGAATTGGAAACCAGATAAAATGAACTCTTTGAGGGCGTTGTTCAGGTTCATTTCAAGCCATTCAATGATCAAGTTCTTACAGACGCGGCAGCGCTGAAAGCATCTTTTGTGTCAACAATTCAGAGATTCTTGCTCTATTATCCGCGAGTTTCTGAATAAAAAAAATGATCAGTTTATACTTTTTTGTTCTTTTTCTTTTCATACTTTCTTTCCTGTTTTTTTTTCACGTATCAGGCGCAGCCATCCTTCACGGAATATACGTTTATGAGAATTTTTGCTAGCATCATAAGGAAAAATGGCATTTCTCGGAAGAGCCCTGACTTCGCATAATGCTGACTCAGCAGCACTGCGAAATTATATAAAACTTTGGTTTTTTCTAGATTATTTTCAACTAGTGTCTTTTCTGGTTTCTCATGGGACCATCACACCAAATTCCAGCTGCAGTGCTCCTCGGGAGGATACATCTATAAGAGTTAGCGCTCCCAGGAGAAAAATGTGACGTCTCGAGCGGTTAGGTAAGTCCTCTTTTTGTGTACTGTTTTTTTTTGTTAGGGACCATCTTTTACCGATTCTTGCTATTCTATTTTTCAACACCTATTACTTTTCTCAATTTTTATCTATATCTAGTCTCAAGCTTCATTCCCAACTTACTGTATCTCTGCGCAGGGGATTTTGTGTGGGAACACACCTTGTGCATAGATTCCGCGTTCCCTCAACTCCATTCCATACTAAATGGTACAGTCTTCCTCCCTTTGGAACACCTTTATTGTGGTTAGAGAGGCTTGAACTAATAATCTAATCCAGCAAAGTTGTAGTCACCTTTCGTGTACGAGTTTATATTTTCATTTTCGGAGCGGCATGATAACTGTGACGCTAAGTGTTCATTTTACTCATTTTCAATGGCTTTGTATATAACTCATTGAAGGATTTTCAGTTCTGAAAGGTGTATGTAATGGTAGGCAATGTGAATGTTAATAATTATTTAAAATTTTTGGGTTTAATTTTAATAAGGGGTAATTCATTAGCTGATTTTTACGCGCACTGTATGATAATCGAGTGAAGGCACGGCTCAAGAGATTTTAAGTTCATTTTATTGTTGTAAACTATTATCGAATTTAACTTGAGTTCATTAATAAAACTTCACTTTAACCCACCGCGATTAACGTAAAGAAAGGGGAGGAATGTGGAATTTAGTTATCAAAGAATATGGTTTCATAAATGGTGATTGTTAGGTATACGCCTGTTGGATGTTGTTGAATGGATCAGGTTTTTGTGTGAAAAGTTGAGGGAGAAATAGACTAATTTGTATGATTTGCAGAAAAACTGAGCAGAAAGGAAGTGAAAATATTGCCGATTTGAGGTTTATCACATCAGTTAGAATAACATTAAAATGAACTAAATTGAAAAAGGTGAAAGCCAGCAAGTCTGTTGAACTGTAATGGGGCCCCCAGCCTCTCATTTTTGCTTTAGAGTCGGGATGATCCAGGAAAATTTTGTTGGTATACTTATGTTGCGATGAGAGGAAACAAACGAGAGGTATTTCGCAAGTCATTAAGCAGAGCTTTTCATCTCGTGAAAGCCACGATATTCGGTTGTAGGCTATGTGATGATGGTATGTACAAACTTGTTTTCAAGCCTTTTAGGCCTGTCCCTCCAAAAGGAGGGATGATGTATCTCTAATACACCAATTACATTTGAGGTATTGGTATCAACATGGGCTGGTCATGTGACAGTCATTACAGAAATGAAAAGATTATTAATTTTCCCTGGAATTGACGAATGTTTTTCATTATATGGTAACTGATTCTTTTGTGTAGCATTTCTGCCTGCTTTAAGCATCAATAATACTTGTGCGCCCTGAAGTCGCGAATATTTTACTTCAATCACCGATTGGTAAAGGCTTAGATCCGCGATCGTTGATTTTGCTATTTAACAATTTTGTGTTCTCTGAGCGTTGAAAATGTCTTCTCAATTTTTCCTAGTTCAATAAATGACTTTTCCATTAATTGAAAACAAATTAATTCCTTAAATAATGAAATTAGAGAAGGATAAAAAAGACTTGTGCAAGATATCCATGCTCGGTTGTAACAATATTTGAATAAAAGTGAAGCACACTAAAACACGTAACAAAATATTATACTTAGAATTTTAATGCATTAATTCTAGCGTGATGTAATAATCTCTACTACCTTGCATTTTTACTTATATTTGATGCAAAGTATCTGAATAGTGTCACCCATTCATGAAAACGTTTTGAACAAAAACAAATAACTCGGATCAGCTGTAGAAAGATAGTATCGCGAGTCGTTATAATGTCAAGCATAATGAGAACCTCGCAAAGAAGTTAACGTCATGATAACGCAGCAACATATCCTGTGTTTTCAATTACAGCGTATTTACTATTTTCAGTAATAGGTCAAAATAGAAAATATAACTTATTTGTTGCTGCGAAAAGAAAAAATTCTTAAAAAGATCCAAGTAAAACAACTCTCAACACATTTTACCTGTAGAGACGATAGAGCCTCATATCCGTTACCACAATTGTAAGGTTTCACTGTTTTGTTGAACAATTAAAGAAAGTGGAATACAAGTCACCAGCTGAAAAAAGAATCCACGAAAGGTATAATAGCTGTTAATCTTACCTCCGTATAAACCCCATAAAATATCTCGTAAAAATGAACTGGTGAGAAAACAAAGTACTTACATGTCTAGCGTTTTATTACTAAAATATGGCTGGCGACCCATCTTTCTTATCATCGTTCATAAGTACCCTCATTTTCAATTTATCCCGTATTACATAGAAGTTCAATAGGTCAAAATTTATTGCGTGGATGTACATTACAAGAAATGATTAGAATTTGTTCAAAGTTTCGATTCAGAATGAAGCTCAGTTCTTGATTCATGTTGCTTTGGGACCAGATGATTAAACTGCTTATTATTATACTGTGATGCTCTATAATGAAAATGTGCTGAGTAGTACAACTTGAGCTAAAATTTGCTCCTATTGTATTTTGATTCGGAGTTTATCGGCCCCATTTGGTCAGCTTTATAATCATATGGAGCCGATCCAAAGAAGTTTTGATTTTATGAACTCAACATGTAACGACAGGTGAATTAATGTTCTCTTAAAAAAAAAAAGTAAAACGAGCTCGCAAACAAATTGCCGTAAGGCTGTGCACGATACAAAAATTCGGAAAAATCAACATGAACATCGTTCTACAGTAGAACACATCAGCAGACATAACAGTACCTCAACATCATTCTCCTATTTATAATGTGATCTTTAACTTATTGTGAACATTCAAGCGTTAAGTTGGAGATTGAAAGCTACAAACTACCGTCTTTAACTGCAAGCAACTACAATTGCAAAACAACAAACAACTTTAAATAACATGATGAACCCAAAGCCCGTTTTAACATAGATACCATTCCCTTCCTTCCCTGTTATAATATATACTGTTAGCATAATATTTGTATTGCAGAGCCCATTTTCAATAAAAAGATCATTTTTCATTTGGCACGTAATAAATCATGGCATCGGAATTGTTAATAAAATAAAATTTACTTACATTCGGCCTATACTGGCTCCTAGTCAATGTTTAAAGAAATACGCACAACAGGTGCTGGCGAGAGGCATCTCAAATATTTTCTCAGTTCTCTCACAACCTGGAAATTTAAAAAGTTTAACATTAAATTCAAATGGAGAGTCTAAGGTTTTTAGTAATTTAAACGTAACATTCAATGTATTCCTTTAGCATAGAGGTTGCTGATCATCTAGGTAATCATGAATACAACCCATGAACGCTGTAAATCACGTTCCAAGATTACACACGCAAGAATAAAACGAGTGACCGAAGACAAAGCCATCGGAATCCAGTTTTTGCGAAGTAATGATGAAAGTCCTGATCTTTTCTCATTTCAATCCGTGCAAAGAATCCTTCAAAAAGGAAGATGTTCTTTTATTCAACTCTAGGTAGTCTATGGAATGGCTATGCATTGCTAAAAATTTTTGATATCGCATGATTACTGAACATTCCTATTCCAACAATTGACACAGCGTACTCAAACTATTCAGCGAAAGTGACAGAAAAGGTAAATTTTAACATCACCCAATTAGGTCTACTGAGCGACTTCTAAGACATGAAAATTGAGCATGCAGATGTTTTATCCCAGATCGTACTCAAACTATAGCCAAGGCGCTGTAGCTTGTTCCATCCACCGTGTTGTCACCTTATCTTACGATACGAGACATAATTGAAGTACAGGTTCTCAGTCGATGTCCACTCAACTGGTCCGTACAATTGGTCTTCGTTATTTCAGATACATTAATGTTTAAGTGTCATCAACAAACCTCCTTACGGCGCTGTTCACCATCAGTGTAACTGGTTCAAACTTAAACAAAAAATGTCAAGTGGAACAATTGCGATATAAAAAGTCGAAGCAAGTGTATAAAAGACAACGATGAAGAAGGCACGCAATCCACAAAAGTTGGAAGCACTACACGCCTCACAGCGGAGAACCCAACACCCTCGTTTAGTCGTCCTGTAAAAAAAACGGGACTTGTAATTCAGTGGGCTCGTGTAAATGAAAATAGAAAAGTCGAAACACGAAATAAACAGAAATGACTCGGCAATTGAAATTCATCAACGTTAAAGAAGGTTTTCTCTTCGCATAGAACTTACGTGCCGTAGACTTGCAAATTATATTGTCCATTCTTATATAACATAAAATTATTTCCTTCTAAATTGAATACGAGCTTTAAAACAAAACAAGAAATGAGAAAATATGAAAATGAGGTTTGAAATTGTTCACCTTACCGTTATTTATTGCATGAGGCTTTGCCAAGCCGTTTCAAAGCAAGCTCACTGTACCATGTACGGAAAAAATTAGATTCCGTTGTCGTAACGGACAGAGTATCTACCTTATCATCAGTAATTGTAACTCCAATTTCTGAAAGAATAAAAGAACTAAGATTTCAAAATAGCTAAACCTAGCAGGTGAGGCTTGCCATGAAGGACTATTTGTGACAACGGAATATTTGACATTCAATACAATTGACAATGACAAACATTTATAAGAAATAACGCGCGCAGCGTTAATGTGCTTTCTTGAGGTGAACATCGATTATGTAACAACCAGCGGACTTCCCTCCGCACCATCCGGGAGTCTAAGAATATATATAATCCAGGAAGCGATTTCTCAACACATTCGCAAGGATACATTTCTTGAGAGCACACTTACAAAAACATACTTACAAAAATAGCCCACTTACACACTTCGCATAGGAAACGAGGCCCGGATAAACATTCAACTTCCATAGGATAGGACCGTAGTGATGGTAGTGTTCCTCACTATGCAGTGGTAGCTTGCATTGTAGAAACAAAGGATATTTATTCATTTCGTCCTCTCAACTTACATTTTTTGGAATTAAAAACTTAAACGAATAGCTTGACTTACCCACCGTGCCAAATTCACTTCTACTCGTGGCATCCGGCATTAGTTCAATGAATTAATCCCGTAAAACGTGTTTTTTTTTAGAGACAGTCCCCTCCACATATTACAGCATTGGTGTAACAGTATAGAATTTTGGTAATTTTCTTTGAGGTATGTTAGTGCTTCCTGGCTATTGTGAGTTTTTTGAAGTAAATTACACCACTGATGTATCGAGTACTGACTGCTAATATTTGCTACTAAAATACGAAAGTAATCGAGTGTTTTCCTTCAAATAAGTGAAATCTCAATGACTCAATGAAAGCAATTCAATATTGAAAAAGTGCTGGGGAAATACTACGGAAATGTCCAAATGTTGAAACTTTAATGCTTCCACTGAATGCCGGTCATGAGCTGCTAACGAGAAAGACACCATCGAAAAATCAAAACATGCGACACAGTTTTCCCTTCAGACGCTCAATGATAAGTGATTAGAGCACAAAAAATATAGGTAAAAAATCCAAAATTCATTTATTTTACTCGCAGTCTTTGTTGAACTAACTCAGTGATGACGCAGTCGAATAGATACTTGAAAAATTTAATTTGTAATTTCTCGAACGAAATTGAAAGCATTCGAAGGCATCTCATTTGTGAAATATCCTGTCATTTGCGGAAAAAACTCACCCTTTTTTTTAGAAGCAGTTAAAACATTAAGTGAAGAAATGCTTCATTCATTCAAAATAGAAAAGCAAACCAAAGAAATTGGAGACAGCAGAACAAGAAACGGCTCATACCAAATATGAATGAACAAGAACGTTAGATTTTTAAAAGTGCACCTGTCAGAAGAAAGTGTTTGGCAGTGAATTCGAGCAAAAAAAAAATACAGTAAGGCACAATGTTCTCAAACGTCTTAAAATACTGAGGGTTAACATTCTCTGAGCGCTGTTCACATAGAACACGAGGCACAAGTTTGCTGGGAAGCATGAGCTTGGATGAAAATGCTCAAGGGTCATTTATGTGATTACTCTGAAGGCGCCAATTGTTTTTTGGAGGACCAGACTGATAACTACACAACAGCTTCTAAATATATTCCTAATAAAATTTGTACCCTAATGTATTCTTTGGACTCCACTACCGAGAGGCAGTTCCTTAATGCGATATCGGTGATAACGTGATGCCAGTGCAAGATAGTTGTAATAACGGTAATGAGTAAAAAGAATTCGGCGGCTCAGGGCGGACTGAAAGATTACACAAGGCTTGAAATACAAGTGTAGCCGTAACCAAAGCGCAGCAAAGGTGATGGAAAGAGGCTGGCGAGGGATGAAATTGAATGGAAAGGGAGGCACACAACATTTGATTAGATGTTAGTTTAAGCCTCCTTAATCGCAACAAAGGTGTTCCAAAAAAAGAGAGGAAGGCCTCATTTAGTATGGAGATAAGGGAACGAGGAATCTATGTACAAGGTGCATAGAAACAGTAAGTTGAGAAAGAAGTTCATGAAACAAGATGAAAGTTGAAGAAGAAAGTAGTAGGTGCTGAAAAACAGGACAGCAGTGAACCGGAAAAAGATGGTCCGTAACATAGCAAAAAACATTTTATTTCAACAAAAAGAAGCTCGGGACCTGACATTTTCCTCCTGGAAGTATCAATTCCCATGGATACAATAGTTGTATCCCCCCAGAGGCGAGGAGGCGATAACGTATATTAGATCAACTGAAACTTCAAAACAGCAACACAGTTTGAATACTCGGCAGAAATAATGCCAGCATGCACACCAAAAGATTATCTCGCAACACACAAGAAGAACCAGATACCGTTAACAAACAATCAGAAGTAGCAAAAGAAAAGGAACATGACACCCTACCGGCCGATCCTACGGACGTTAGACGCCGCCAGTCGCGTCACTGCCCGTCTACAAAGTGAAGAACAAGAAAATGAACATGAATATGAAAACACAAGAGAGACTACTAAAATGCAAGTTCGAGCTTACAGTACAAACAAATCCACAAGGTGACCTATTTCAAATTACAAGTAATTGTATTAGTACACATTTAATACTAAAATTTCCACATTTATACAAGAATTCAGAGAATATCTATACACCTACATTGCAGGAGCAAATCCACCAAAACAAAACACCCAATCAACACTTTACTATTTTCAAGTTTAAGAACATTTTCAATGTCAAAAAGCATATGATACGGTGCCAGCAAAACAGATTATAAGTTAGTTCAAACCTCCCTAACCACAACTAGAGAAGAAGGAAGGTACCATTAAGTATGAAATTAAGAAAAAAAGGAATCAATGCACAAGATGTGACCCCACACCATGCGCATTGAAACAATATGATCGAAAGACGTCATGAAACAAGATACAAAGTTGAAGACGTAATGGGTGCTGAAAAAAGCAGTGACACGAAAAAAGATAGTCCGTAACACAACAAAAAACCTACTCTATTTTAATAAAAGGAGGGTCTACCGAACTCTCC
The DNA here is from genome assembly GCA_014220935.1 of Platorchestia sp. MABIK. NCBI lineage: Eukaryota > Metazoa > Arthropoda > Malacostraca > Amphipoda > Talitridae > Platorchestia > Platorchestia sp. MABIK. The sequence goes on along the minus strand of JACJUY010002423.1, from coordinate 61,368 downwards.
GTTCGGGATTTCACATCTCCCCGTAGCGCAAACTCGCATAGATGTAATAGTTGTATCTACCTTGTCGGGGGATCTGAGACGTACCAGCATCTAGATTTGTTCAATTAACTAATTATGAATAACTTGAAAACAGTGAATCTGTAAAATTTTGAATAAATTTGACCAAGGAACTTCAGCGCGTGGCTCACACCAGTTAAACTATTTTTCTGCACATACTGGCCATCTGAACTATGAATTTATATCTTGAAATTATCTTCACATTTATGATAACTTAACGCGCGACACATTGAGCACAAAATAACATATGTTTTCTAGAGCTATTAATACGCCACCCAGGAAATGAGCATGCAACACTTGAAAATTAAACTTGATGCAATCACTCGACGTAGAACAGCATGCAACCATATACATTTTGTATTACCCCTCTGAGCTAATAATGACTCATTTAGCTACTTCTGCGTCACACTAATGTTTTTGACAGCAGAGCATCGGAGCTGGTAACATGTTAGTTTAGACCCCCAACATTAGAAGTGTTCCAAAGAGAGGAAGAAAGCCATATTTGGGATGGTGTTAAAAGAACGTGGAATCTATGCATAACGCGTGTTCTCGCACATGAACCCCTGCGCATGGAAACGGCAATTTAGGAAGTAAGTTCATAAAATTAAATTAAAGTTCAAGAAAGTAATGGATACTGAAAAATAGGTCAGCAGTGAACAGAATAAAATAGTTCGTTCAGGAAAAAAAGAAAAAACCTATTCTATTTTCTATTTCAAAATAAGGAAAGCCTACCTAACCTTAAGCTCGAGACTTCAGATTTGCCCCCTGAAAGCGTCAATTTCCATAGATAAAATATCTACATCCTCCCGAGGAGGAAGTAATAATGTTAATTTCAACTCATCAATAGCATTATGTTCATCCACATCTTTTTGCTTTAGAGTAAACAACGAGTGTTAGAATGGTACAACGTCCTGAGCTGACACCAGGTGTCCTCAGCCGTGCTTGTGACGCGTGAGCTGGTCAACTCGTGCAGCACATGCCATAGATTCAAAGGGTTCAAGCTTTCGGAGAAAGCGGCACTAACGTAAGAACGTTAGACACCATTGGTCTAGAGTCGCCTGCTCACCCAAGATGACCTCAAGCCTAGTTTTAAAGTCACACTATTCTAACGGAATGAGAGAACCTAGAACAATACTACGTAGTGGTGAACCGACACCGAAATTAAGGTTGAAACATGTAATCTGATGCCGGGTATGATGGTATTACTCAATAAAGAAAATAGATTATTAGTAGTTTAAGTCTCCCTACCCGCCACGAAGGTGATCCAAAGAGAGGAAGGCACTATTTAGTATGGAGTTGAGGGAACGCAGAATCCATGCAGAAAGGGCATAGAGACAGTAAGTTGAGAAAGATTAGAGACAGTAAGTTGAGAAAGATTATGAAATAAGATCAAAGTCGAAGAAGAAAGTGGTAGGAGCTGAAAAACAGGACAGCAGTGAACCGAAAAAAAGGTGGTCCTTGACATAAAAACATATCATTTCAACAAAAAGAAGGCCTACCTAACTCTCAGCTCGGGCCCTCACATTTCCCCCCTGGGAGCGCCAATTCCCATAGATACAATATCTGTGTCCCCCTGAGGGGAATAAAGAATATATCAAGAGACAAAGCATCTAAGCAGAATAGTTTAGGGAAGCCAAGAGAGTTCCTACATCATGTGAGCACCCCTGAGAATAAAGAGTTTTTAAAATACGAGATCAACTACACCAAAGAAAAATGAAATATCAATAGATAATGAGATAAATGAAGCACTCCTCAGTAAAAACGCTAAGTTAAAATTATGAAAACGACAGCTAACGATATAAAAAGACCGAAATATCTTAAAAAATATCCCCAAATATCATAGGCGTCGGAAAACAATATTTGTTGCGAGACAATGTTAGATGAATAATTTGAGAATTAAAGTCATTGAAGCATATGAACACGGCTAATGTAATAGGGGCGACAATTTTAATAAAAATTTGTATTCGTTGCATTCAAAAAGTTTCCTTAAATCGTATTGTGTTATACCTGCTCTAGGTATAACACAAAGTAGGTGTTTTGGAGTAACAGAAAGAAAAGAGGCTACAAGATTAAAATACAAGGAGTAATACAATTGTCATAACAAGGTGTAACCAGCATTAAATAATTTTCAATAGGCAACACTGCTTATTGACGGAATGATGAGCCTAAAAAACGACATCCATAAAGAGCACTCCTACAAACAGCAGTGCGAAAACAACTCAAAAATACAACCAGTTATATAAGATTGATTAACCGACGAAATAAAGAGAAAAATTCTTTCATTAAGAGCTAGAGTAATATCGGAATGGAATACAGACGTCTCATTAGGTCTTCTAAAATATCGCGTTCATAACGTACGTACAAAACACAAGAATATCATTTCTCTAGTCGCAAGAAATCAATTCTAGCGAGAGCAGCAACAGTATCACAGAGGGGGAAAAAAATTTGCCTAGTTAGCTAGAAGCTAATCAAAGGCATTGACTGCAACAGGAAGCTTGAACCCCTCCCGAGCAGTAGAGAAAGCAGCTACATAATTCGCAAGTCAGTTAACCAACAACTAATTTCGACAAGTGTTAAATGAGTGGCTAATTCTTTTCTTCTCGAGGTTGCAGAAAAGAACCCACTTGTCCCCAGTATAAGAGCCAACCCATCAAATTCCTTTCTCAAAATTTCACTTACTTCGTTAGCACCGTAAATTGATAGGCAACTTTCCTCATATCTCGCCTAAAGGGATGAATTATAATTAATATTTTGATGCACAGTTGTATTTTGGCATCATTTTTTCCGGTGGCTCCGCAAACGTGATATAAAGTTTCAATTTGTAAAAAAATACGAAATGTTAGACATAAAATATCGAATACGCAGTATTTACTACACGAGTGCAGGCACCACATCATCAAGCGATAACAAATGAGTTTTAGTACAAGAACCACATTAAGGTAGTTAGGCTAATACTACTGCAATAACGGCAAAATGGAAACCGGTTCCCATTTGTCAACACGTCGTACAGAACGACGTTTTGAGTTAAAAGTTGGTCAATCAATAAGAAAAATAGCGGGAAACCGAAACCAACCCAATGAAGTACCACAACCGCAGCACCCAAAGTTACACAACCCTGCATCCGTGAGTTAGTAGCATGTTAGTGCGTGGCTAATAGTAAGAGTTAGCGAGGCGAAAGCAGTGAGGAGGCTGAAGAGCGCCACCTGAGCACACGTCCGACGAAAACAAGCAAGCGCCAACGTCGACCAACCTGCCCAGAGAGTGCTCACTAAAACTTTCTCCATTTCTCCACTCAGACATACGACTTGCCGGAAGGAAGAGGTAAGCGATAGCGGCCCCTTTTCATTTGTTTTTCAGATTAGTTAGCTTTGTATGATGAGGAGGGCAGGCTTAGGTGTTTGTATGTATTAGTACAACTTATATTTGCAAGTAGCCGAAATTTTCAAGCTTCACTTAGTTCTATGGTAAATTTTATTGATCTTTCTGTCCGTTAAGAAAATAAAACCGAGCTGGGTAATATGAGACAATTTAACGTGTTCAGATAAATACGGCAAATCACCAGCACAAATACTTGATAATCGCACGTGTGGCAGTTGAACTACGCGTTTGTGATGTATTGGAAAAGATTAAGCTTCATGAGAACTAATCCGTAGCACTTTTCATTGAAACTGCCACAGCTCCACTGTCCTGCGTTAACATTGCGGCTTGATTTACTGATCCTCTAATGGCCGTGTAAAATTTCAAATTAAAATCCTCTATGCTCAGGAGCCATAACGAACCCATTCACTGAGAAGAAAATTTGACAAGAAATAGTTAAAACGGACTGGTCGCGTGGAATCACCAGGCAAAACTTAAACTTTAACGATGACCTGATAATAACACACAGCAAAAACCATCGCGCGCGGAGCCATGCGTTTCAGTAGGTCATGCGTTTCCAGCAAACATTGCTGTGCCTGCAATGCATAACAAATGCACAGACGTTCGAAGTATACATTCAAAATCCCCATAAACCGCTTGAAGTCGAAAGTGTTCCCACAGTCGAGGAAGACAGAATTTCAGTGAAGAGGCAGCGGTTAATCATAGCTTCAGTGCACACTGGACACAAGCCGCTTATGAAGCAGAACAGATCGCCCAACCAGTGGACTAGTAGTGAAAGAAAGTTTACACAGAACTCTTGAACGACTTACTGTTCGCAAGAAAATTTGATGTAAGTTATGAACATTGAGTGATTTAAAAATTGTAACAAAACGGGGAGCAAAAAAATTAATATTTAAGGAATCACTAAACGCAACATGTCGTGTTCGTATATCGGATGGCCCTATACCAAACCATTTTTGAACAATAAAATTGAATTTTTAATGAACTTTTCTTTATCAGTGTGTTAAATTTTTGACTGAAGAGCACAATGGAAATAGGTAAGTGGGTTAAAAAAATATTTAAACAACTCACTCTTACGATGAGAACGAACTCCAGTGGACACAACTAATGATCGACCAAATGGCAAAAGAGCATTAACCTTCCAAAACTTGATTCTGGTATGCAAATAGCATAAACACAACTTAAGAACACCTCGGAATCACCATCTCTCATGAAATGGTAAAACGATAGAACACACGCACACACCAAGTTTTGCAGATTAAGAAGCTATGGTATCCGATTAGATTAAATGTTAGGTTAAGCCTCCCTAACCGCTAAAAGAAAGCATTCCAAAAGCTCTAACATCAACCAGAGACGCTGCTGATCTCCTCCTCAGAGAGACAAAAGGCGAAATAATAACTAAGGACAAGCCACACACCTGAGAGAAGTGGGTGGCGAGGTAGGCGGTGGTGGCCCCCAGAGCGAAGCAGAGCAGGTGCGGCAGGTAGCGCATGGACGGCAGGTTCACTTCCTGCGTCACCTTCGTCAGGAAGTTCGTCTTCTTGTCCGAGTAGGGAGGGTACCGCTTGCTGCTCACACCCCCAAGACAAGAAATAAATTACCAACTAAACATGACATCTATGACAAAAAGGTCCCTGAACTCACCAGTACACTTTTATGTCCCTAATTTTTGGTCTCCAAACCACCAATCACAAAGTATGTAACTGGTATTTACACGAGTACGAATGAAGAAACTCACTCACAAGAAATGGCATCATAAATAGGCAATAGGCCAGAAATAGAATCAATTGAATTCATTCACAAATGTATCCAACACGCGTCTGGAGAAACTATGAAAGCAGAAATGAAGCGATGTAGTTTCTAGAAAATCATTTTCCATAAAATACGATACACTTGGTTTATGCAAGAAGAGAATGTGGCATTAACACTCGATAAGACAAAGTAAATAGGGCTTATTATAGTTTAGATAATTAATAACAAATGGTTTTCAAATAAAAATAGTTCCCGAGTACGGAAATTAATTTTCAACTCATTGGTGACATGCAATGTTCATCCATTGACTCCAATTAGCGCAGTGAACATCAGTGTACCCAGACGCTTACAACTTCCATAATTCCGTGGCGAACGGCCACTTATCTAATTACTGACAAAGCTATTTGCCCGCCTGCAATATCTTACTCGCAGCCTTGCCTTTCAAGGAAGAAGCACCTTACAATTTTTAAGAGCTCTAACACCGCACGTTGGCTCTCACAAGTCCAGATATCTCTGAAATGATAGCTTTTCACATAAAAATAAGTTCTAATGTATAAGACCGAGCATAGCTCAACTACGCTGGATGCTACTTCACTAACATTAGAACACACGTGCTAGCCAAAAGAAAGCTAGATCTATACCTAAAGCATCAGCACAAAAGAAAAATTAAAGTGGAGTTGCCATACCATGGGCAGTGATAGCTTGATTTGAATTTTGAGGCAACCTGAAGTTCTTAGCTCAAGATAATAAAATACAGACTGCGTCGTATTATTACTATGGAAATGGTAAAAATGAGAGACATAAAGTACCTCTTAAAAGTGGACAGGAAATCTACTCCTATCCCACTTGCTAACAGGAATATTAATGACCTGAATGTCAACTACGTTACCTGCAAACAAGATCTCTAATAGTGGCAGAACAACATTACAAGACCGCAAGTCAAGAAGAAAAACTTGCTGCACTATCGTGGAACAGGTTGCACGACCTCCCAGGAATACGCTAGTTAAACTTAGTGCATAACTGATAAGAGAGCTAATGAGTGCAGTGTTGCGCGCAACGCCTCGAAACTGCACACACTCCGGATCCCGCACGCACCTCCCGATCCACTCGCCGATGGGGTTGTAGTTGCGGTGGAGGCAGCCCTTGCGGTGAGTGAAGGTGCTGAAGGAGAAGTGCCCGTGGTACGAACCCATGCCGCTGGTACCTACTCCTCCGAATGGCAGCTCAGGGACTGGACCACAGGTCACACGGATTAATAAAACCTCCAAATGATAGGCTGGATTTCAATATATCTCCAGAAATATTCTATTTCAAGAAGAGTAGGACGGCAAATCTCTTTGATATATTGTTTCATCAAGTCAAATTTAGTTATTACACTCGAATTGACGTCTCTTGCGTTACATAATATGGACAAATGCAAAAATGCATGAATATACCACAATAATCACAGCTACAGTTCAGCCGTCTCGGTGCCCCACCACAAGCACCCACCAACACAAAACCACGTAAAATTCAGGCACCCACAAACACAGAAAAAGTTGCACAAACACCAACCGACATCTGCATCCACATGCAACTGTACCACCTACGTAGAGTTCATGATAAACTTAATGAGAGAAACTATAAAAACGCCCCGTGCACGACGTTGCATTTAGAGTATTTTAAGGCAGGGAAAACCGAAATATTAGTAGATGCAATTGAGCAGCAGCTCATACAAGAGCGCAATGGATTAGATACACCGGCATGCAGAATTATGCTGTACTAAAGTGGAAGGCTAAGAGCAGAATAGAGCCTAGCTGGTGCAACAGCATTCTCATGCAACAGAAGTGATCCCATCCAAACCAGTGTACATTTGAAATACTTCCACTACAATAAATAAGGAACACTTAACAGATGTAAATCACCCGAACAAAAACACGCAACATTGATTCACATTAAAGAGGCTATATAACGGAGCTAGACCGTGTTGAAGGCAATGCTGCGGTAGAACTCGCAACGCTTCCAAGCGTAGAACGCAAGGATTTCTGCACTTCTAAGAGCGACTTCATAGAAACGGATGGTTTAATTAAACAAACAAAAGAACGTCGTACCACACCGCTAAACATGAAATTAAACTAGTTTGATTAAAATTACGCTATCAGTCACGATCACGGGTAAAAAACAACATAGTACATGAGTAAAACGAACGCTCTCTCTGGTGCACAAATACAAAACAACCCAAGATAAATTTCACAAATTTGACCTTAGAGGTCGTCGTACAGCAAACGCCAAAAGAATAGAACTACTAAATGTCAACGCTCCTGAAGAAATCGCTCTTCTTGAGTGATCGTAAATGAATCACAAGAAAATGGAAGACACTTGAAATATTGAAGTCACAAAAACTCAAAGGCTGTGTCGTTGTTGTCAACCGTGAGGAAAACAAGAGTAACACTCGTATCAACTGCAGAGAAAACTTCTCTCTCTGCTTCGTGTGCGTTAACATTAACCAACGAAAACATAAAGATTGAATGCAATGCAATCTAGCACGACCTCAGTATTCTTGAACAGCTTTTTAACAAGGATAGACAAATCCTTGATTAACAGCACACATGTCAACTAAATGGTAAATTAGCAACAGGAAATTACCTCAACACCCCAACAAAGCTACCATGGAATACGGACAAGCTGATGCATGAACATCAAGGCGCTGGTGTAACTAGAATCTAGGACCATGGTTATTAAACCATATATGTTATTGTAGTCGTACAGCTAACATCAAAAGTTTTTGGAACCCGACTTGGCTACGCTACCAGCTGAACTGCAACAAATTGCAGTTGTGTCAAGAAAGAAATTGTATGAAAATTTGGCTCTAGTACTTCAAGGTAGCCTGTCTACACGTTTTTAATGCTATTTGAAAATCTTGATGCAGTACCTTAAAGAAAGATCAAACTTTATTTCAAAGCCACAAGCTGGAGTTCACTCGGCAATCTATACCAAAGCAAGGTTAGGAGGCGCGACTCGTACTTAGTTCAAGGTCCCGAAGTAAAACTAAGAGTTTTTCTTGATTACCGGGTTACGGAACCTCCCAGTCACTAAGCCATGCAACAAATTATGGTGTTGATCGGGTTAATGATGTCGATAACGAGACATAAAATTAGGGAACGTCCCTTCATTTTGGGTGCAGCAGTAGCAGGTCATGTACGCTCAAGCAGTCACACACGAAACCGATCTCGTGGCACCAAGATCAGGAAGTTAAGACTGCATTACAGGAAACAGTTTAGCATCCCATGTTTCGAGGAACTGATGTAGCAAATAGTTTTCCTCTGTAATTAATAAGCCGACTACCACGAGGAACCAAGATTAGCGAATTGCGTGTCTCAGTAAACCAATCTCAAGCAACAAAGGGTTAGCCGAGCCTATCGGGAGCCAGAACGGTCGGACTGAGGTGAGACCAGGAGCACAAGGTGGCATGACACTACACCAACAGAGAAGCAGTGCACAACAAAGCCGCCGCCGTCGCACCTGCGACGTGGAAGATGGAGTCGTTGAAAGTCGAGCCGCCGGCGCGCACCTCGCGAAGGAACAGAGCGCCCAGCGCGTCGTCCGTCGTGAACACGTACAGGGCGAGGGGCATGCCAGGCCTAGCGTGCCACAATTCCTCATTTATCATATCGCCGACACATACATCATGACGAGTTTAATTATGACTCCACTGAAGAGTAGGGAGGCGAGACAGTGAACAATGCGTACTTCAGCATTCGTACGCATGCTTCAATAGAATATCATGGGGAAGAAATCAGACATTTGAACAGAATGTTTATCAAAATGCACATGTTAGTTCATGAAGGTTCCACGATGAGAAATCAGGGCTCCGGAAATAAGCTTGAAAATTCAACATTCAGTATAGAAGCAAAAGTTGAGCCTTCATAACATATATTAGAAAAAAATAATTGTCTCAAGCAGAAAAATAAAGAAGCAACGAAATCACACTCCACGCATTGGAAAAAATTAAATAAACCAAAAGACTGTTATATAACAAAGATTAACATGAGAAGACAAGGAAGAAATTCGAGCTTGGTTTGGTCAGAGAAGTGATACTCGTACCTCGAGACTCTCAGGTTCCCCAAAGCACAATTACTCCTTCAGCGCACTTTTTCTGAGGTCACGCGCAAGGAATCAACAAGAAGAATAAACAAAAATGACATGAAAAGGTAAAAATGCTTGAAGGTAAAAACTTATGTTTGAGCGAAGCAACAGAATAGGCACGGATCAAAAGAATGAGGTTTAGCACACCAACAGAAATGGCGAGGAAGAGGAAGATGCAGCTAGAAATTGTGGCCCACATGACGCTACTTTAATCCGGGCACAAGCAAGGTCTACTGGTTTTTGGCATGCGTCTGCATCATTGGCATGTTTACTTCAGCGTCTATGATATTCTTGTTATAAGGACGGCAGCCAGCTGGTCCTTGCTACGCTAACTTGGCTCACTGGAGCGCCACAGCAATGGAGGTGAGCAAGTTAGTCCCTCATGTACAGTGGACCACTGACACTGAGGTCAACTAGTGACAACGAAAAAGACCAGTGACAACGAAAAAGACCAGTTACACTGAAGAAGACCAGTTACACTGAAGAAGACCAGTGACACTGAAGAAGACCAGTGACACTGAAGAAGACCAGTGACACTGAAGAAGAC
>JACJUY010002423.1:28690-46829 GCA_014220935.1 Platorchestia sp. MABIK | reverse complement strand
TTCTAAGGTAAAAATTACTCCATGTCGAGATACATTCACTACAGACTCCTTCGGGAAACCAGATTCATTTTTGAGTTGATCTAAATTTTCAATCTTTAATATGGATTTTGCACAGCAGGGTGAACACGCTCATAAGGCTGTGAAACATGAACTCTATTCATCTTATACATTGAATAAGCAGTGGCGATGGCAAAGGAAATGACTCCACTACTCCACCACCGCTCCACAATCAGCCACAACACACCACTACTCCAACAAAACAAACACAACACCACTACTCCAGTAAGGCACACACCACTACCACTACTCTAGCAAGACCAACACAACACCACTACTCCAGTAAGGCACACACCACTACCACGACTCCAGAAGTAACTAACACCAAGAAAGTCCCTGTGATGCCACCAGGAGTATAGAAAGCGTCCTCTACCAGCACTAGGAAAGGCACATGCATGTGCGCAAGAGACGACCACCGTCCTCACCGGAGTACTGCAGGATACTATCATTGATGGCCATGCTGCCCGCCCTCGTTTCCCTCGAGAAAGTGTCAGCCACTTGCTTGTTATTGCTGAACACGTAGCAAGACAGCGGGCACGACCACCTGCACCCACTAGCTAATTATCCACTCATACTGCGGGTTTCAATAACAGCTAACCAGCAATGCGTGAGTCAGCCACTGACTCGCAACAAGAGTCTGTACCAGCAATTTATTCAGAACGCGAGCGTGAATTAGCATTGTCAAGTAACGAGAGTTACTGCCAGCAACAGATTGGTAAACAGCACTGACGCAACAAGTCCCACAGAACTAATCTCCAAAGCAAACACTGTAGACGTTCATCAACAAGAAGTATCAGCAGGGATACAATACCTGTAGGTTCCAGATCTATCATGTATCCAATGATTAATCATTAAAAACTGGTCTCGTAACAACTGACATGAGCCGATCTAGTCATGACTAAGTGCATCTTTTAACAAGATCAGCTACAAACACGCTTCACAATTACCACTTTATATCTCAGCAAAGTGGCCACGATTTCATCGTAAATTGCCGCAGCTGGAAAACTTGACTTTGTTTGACTCTCTACTCCATAGAACAATGAGCATTTTGATACTCGACAAACGCATGTTTCTAGAGACTGGATAGATAGATAGAGACAGCAACGTTCTGAAAATGGGCAGCCAAATCATGATACCGACTCCTTTTCAACCTTATCCCGTCTTCAAAGCCTCTGATGCTAGGTCCCCTGGATGAAACAACAGTAAAAAGGCTTAGAGTTAAATTATGGAAATAGATAAAATCGAGGTGAAGCACAGTCTACAGTATATTGATAGATCAATGAAACGAGAGAAAAAATGCTAGATAACGAATGCAATGGTACGAAGTAAACTGCTCAGAGAGAAACAACTTGAAAGTTGGAGCGAGTCAATGCTTGACATAAACCTGATCAACGCTGGCAGTCAAGTGATAAAGATAAATCTGGTCATCTCTCTACAAAGAGCAAAGTGTGTTAACTCAACAATTTGAGTGCCTAATGCACACGTAGCGTAACACATCTACCATGAACTGTAACTCGTCTACATGTGGCCAAACTCATCTACTGTGTGGCGTAACTCAACTACCATGTTGCATAACACATCTACCATTTAACGGATCACATCAACCATGTTGTACAACACATTTACTCTGTAGCAAAAATTAATGGAGAATAGAGCAAGTCAGTAGTGACATGCCAATTTGCCCATCATTGGGCAGTTACTGAAGTCAAAACGCAGTGACATCACTACGGAACACCAAAGCTAACAAAATGTAAAGCGATAAATAAATAATGAACGACCATGAAATTAATTACAAGAGAGTAACTATGCTTTAGTTAATTGCGACAGCACTAATATATGCCTCAAAAGTTGAAATTTGTGGTTTTCGTATCTTAAATACACGGTCAAGACTAGGAAACAGACTTCGATTAGATACGTCACTCGTCAAAGGCAAAAATGAACCAAATGTGCAAGAATATCAGAGCAACAGACATACTTTCATTACTACAACAAAGTATAAGAAAAATAAAGAGGAAGAACTTCCAATTCCAGAAAAAATCAAACTAGAGGTCTTTAGAGCCACTAAATAAAATTTGATGCTCAAACCAAAACAGAGAAAACACAACAAAAAAATTGTACCATCAGGGCTTCATGGGGGCTTGACTCTTCAAAACGCTTAGCAGACTTTATTGGAGCACTTCTTGTGCGAGCTTTAATTATTCAATGGGTGACGGAAGGAATAAGGACAAGCAATATGAAAAAGACGATACAAGACATAAGAGAGTATGTAGAGTAGATCGCAAAGAGCTGCAATACGAGAAATAAGAACGACAACGCGAGACCAAAGGCAGACCTGACACGAGTCAAGGCAACTGACCGAGATTTGATGTATTTGATGGCATCGTAGGCAGACTCTGCGTTGACAATCGGCAAGACTGGCCCAAAGATTTCTTCTGACAGCACCTGCAAGGAGAGCCTTAGTAGTATTGAAAAATCTTGTCAACATTAAATTCTGGAGAACGATGGCCAAGTGCTGCAGCATCATCTCAAAAATTTTGCAACTCTTGTCACAAAATATCTCCCCGACTACCAATAAATGGAAGGAAAGAAATTCAATACTCCAATGTTATCTTCAGGGTAGAGTTCACAAGAACTTTTGTGAGAGTAGGCAAAGAAGTAATAAAAGTATCTGCATACTAGATAGGATAAAACATTAGTTTAATCTTCCCTAACCGCAACAAAGGCGTTCCAAAGAAAGGAAAGAGGTAGGCACCATTAAATATGGCGTTAAGGGAACGCAGAATCTATGTACAAGGCGTGCTCCAGCAAAATATCCCTACACAATGAAAAAGTCAAGTGAAACATGATAAAATTTTAAGGAGGAAGATAGAGGTGCTGAAAAACTGGACACCATTGAACCGAAAAAAATAGTCCAAACAAAACAAAGAAATATTTTAGTTAAAGAAGTCAAAGTTCCAATTCTTGGAGATCTTAATTAAAAATAGGAAGACTAATGACACAACGCTCAGACTCATTTTGTACTAATTAGATGATAAAATCGATAAAAGTGAACGTTTCGACCAACTAGCAGTGGTCATTCTCAACACTGTAAAAGTTAAGATTATCACTTTTATCATCTAATTAGTACAAAATGAGTCTAAGTGTTGTGTCATTAGTCTTCCTATTTTTAATTAAGAAATATTTTATTCCAACAATAAAGAAAAAATACCTAACTCTTAGCTCGAGACCTCACGTTTTTTTTCTTGAGTGTCCTAATTCCCACAAATACAATAGTTGTATACCCTTGAGGGAAGTACCTGCATACTTCTTCAAAATGAAGGTGTAAATCTTGAGTGAACGCTGTAGGAGAAACAACCAAACTAATACCTTAGACTAGATGAGTTAGATCAAGCCCTCCTAACATCACAGATTAGATTTCAGTTCAAGCCTTCTTACCACAACACAGTTGTATGAATGAGAAGAAGGATGTAGGCACTATTTATTATGGAGTTTATTATGGGAACGCGGAAGATATGCAAAAGATGTATTCCCATACAAAATTTCCTTCGCGCACAGAAACAGTAAGCAAAGAAAAAGTTCAAGAAACAAGATGAAAGTTAAAAAAGAAAGTCCGAGGTGTGTGGGCAGTAAAACCAGGTGTAGCTTGGTGCAGCAGGTTTATTGGTGCTGGCGCAGACAATGAAAGATTAAGCGCTGGGCCTGAAGGGACGCCAGCTTATATAACCTCTGAGGTGCTCAGGGAGAGGGGTACGCGGGTATTGCAATAATGCACACACAGAGGAGCTCAAAAACACGACAGTAGTGAACCAAAAAAAGCCGGTATTTACCTAAACAAAAGGAAACTACTTTATGTCAACAACGGCTCAGCACAGAACCTCGCATTTTTGCCCTGGAAGCACTTATTCCAACAGATACATCCTTACTGGCAATTTAGTATCCTTACTCTCAATTTAGTTGCCTTACTGGCAGGTTAGTATTTTGACTTCTAGTTCAGCCCCTTTACTGGTAAATCAACATCTCTACTCGTAGTTCAATACTTTGACTGGACCAAAAATTATGGATGCTGTCACGAAGGAATTCTTCTCACAGGCCTCCATGCACAATGCGCAGCACAAACATCACCATTCAAAAAGGAGGCAGAGAAACATCTCAACTAATCGTTCAATATTTAGGCTGAAGGTAAAATTTTGCACGCTGTCACAAAGGCAACCTCGCACACTGCGTAGCACAAACTTCACCGTTCCAATAGGAGGGTAACGCTCACCTTGCTGTTGGGCGGCAGGTCCACCAGGATGGTGGGCGAGATGTACTTCTGCTCCCTGTCCACCACGCCTCCCACAGCGACGGTGCCCTCCTCCAGGTATTGCGATATGCGGCTGAAAATGAACCCGACTTTCAATGTAAGCACTCTGGGTCTCATCAATTCTTTTGGAGAGGAATTAACTAATAAGCACTGAAGTTAAAGTTAAGCTATAACGCACCAAAGAGCACAAAAAGCATCACTTACTCCACGTGGCGCTGAGCAATAATCCTGCAGTAGTCAGGGCTCTGCTTGGGGTCCTCTCCATAGAACTCTTTGATGACCTCCTTAGCCTTGCTGATGAACTTGTTCTGCACCTCCTTGGAGCATAGCAGATAGTCGGGGGCGATGCACGTCTGCCCACAGTTGATCAGCTTGCCCCACATGATGCGCCGCACCGCCACATCAAAGTCCACCGTGTTGTCCAGGTACACCGGGCTGATGTACGCAAGTTCAGGTTAGATTGTCAGTTAGTTAAAGCCTCCCTAACTACAACGTAAGCGTTCCAAAGAGAGGGAGAATGAAGGCACCATTTAACATGGAGTTAAGGGAATAGGAAATTTATGCACATGATGTGTTCCCACATAAAATCCTTTGCACAAAGAAATGGTAAATTATGATTATTATATAGGACGTTTCACCACCAAAGACGCTACAAAAACGTTTCATCAGCGTATTCGATATGGCAAGTTATGAAAAAAGTTTATGAAACAATATGAAAGTTGAAAAAAAAGTAATAAGTGCTAAAAAATCAATAGCAAACCGGAAAAATTTTGTCTAAAACAAAACAAGAAACTAATTCTGTGCAGTCTAAATAACTCACAGCTCGGGAATTCACATTCTCCTCCTGGGAGCGCTAATTCCCACAGATACAATAGTTGTATTCCCCTGAGGCGGTACACAAGTTAATTTGAATATAGTGATCAATGGTTTCACAAAGGGTGAACTCTTCAACATAATAATACAGGGTAACACCTCATACACAGAGCTTGCTTTGCAGAAGATCAGATTAATATTCATAAAAAGCAGTTATGTCTGCTTGGACTAAACCTATGGATTATTTCACGCCTTTTTATTATCTGTGTCAAAATAATCAAAATCATTTTTATGCAAGTTCATGACTCCCTAGCCACAACAAAGGCGATCTCAAGAGAGCAAAGAGAAGGGACCTACAGAACATGGACTACAGAAAACAGGTAATCAATGCACAAGGTCTGTTCCAACACAGGATACCTTACGCATAGAACACCAAGTTAGGAAAGAGGATAAAGAAAAGACAAAAGAGAGTTAATAACAAAGCACAAATACTAAAACACACAAAGTGGACACGAAAGCCAGAATTCGCGCAAGCCTACATAAAGCTGAGGTAAGCTAACAATATCACTTCAAGGGCGCCAGTCTCTATAGCTTGGGATAGACAAACCTAAGAAACCTGAAGCTATTGCCTACCCTATGCCCCTGAGAAAATTACTTTATAGGAACACAATAAAAACAATTGAAGTCCATTTTCAGGCTGACAAAATGATAGTAAGAACAAAAGAAGACATTTTACAACGTAAACCATTAATGAACAAATTTAGTGATCATAGAAAGCAATCATAGCAATCATCATGCTAGTTTAGGCAGTACTTTGCATTCACTCAAGATAAGTACCTCAACATTACCAACACTTACAATCACACTAAAACTCGATTTAATAGAAAAAAGGAGAGAAAAGCAGTGACCTTTTGCCGCCGAGCTCGAGCGTGACGGGCGTGAGGTGTTCTGCAGCAGCGCGCTGGATGATCTTGCCGACATGGGTGGAGCCAGTGAAGAAGATGTAGTCGAACGGCTCCTTGAGCAGCTCTGTCGTCTCCGGCACGTCCCCTAGCACCACAGGGAAGCACTCCTGT
Organism: Platorchestia sp. MABIK; assembly: GCA_014220935.1. Lineage (NCBI taxonomy): Eukaryota > Metazoa > Arthropoda > Malacostraca > Amphipoda > Talitridae > Platorchestia > Platorchestia sp. MABIK. The sequence continues at coordinate 40,580 of JACJUY010002423.1, read as the reverse complement.
GAGTCAAATTGACATCCATGCAGTGAGGCATCAGAGTATGAATAGAAACATATTAATGACGACACACAGAAATCCCCGAAGTTCACTGTATTCAAAGAATGATGCAGGAAAGTGAATAATTAAGATGAAAAGATGCAGCCATTAAACAGTGACGTTTCTCATGTTCAAAGCGGCCAGCAGACATGACGTCAAGTTCCCACGCCTAGCTTGACAATATTACTGACCTGTGCAAGGGAATATTTTTCAATCCCACAAATGAAATAATAAAATTACAATACGTTCTGTTTAGGAATAAAGCCAGCACTTCCTTGTGGTTAAAAATGACCACATTTCATTTCAACAGCTTTTGTTAACTTAAATATCATAACAAGTTTTTTAACTAAACGAGACCAGAAATAGGTTACGTAGAAGTAATGGGAGTCATATCAGCAATTTTTCAACAGGCTTTTCTCGTCTATTTTTCAGAAATCTTTCTTTATTTTCAGTTGTTAAAAGCAGTGCAAGCTTCTGCGACTCTCGCTCATTTTATCCTGCGTTGATCAATGATGTCTAATGTGAAAACGCTTTTACAGCACAGCTTCTTCTCTGTTCAGATGCTTGAAGAGTTCTTTGAAAATTTCTCTTCTCATCTGTGTCCAAACGCTGACAGCATCACTCAATCATAGCTATTACTTGCAGCATCGTTTCCTTTCTTGGGTGCAATTTCGCATTTTTCTTTTTTCCTTTGACTTCATTTTGATCTTAAGATAATTCTGACCGAATTTCAGACTGAAGAAGTTGCAATTCAAGAACAGAAATTTGCAGTCCCTATGTAGCATTCAGGTATCCAGTTTACAAGGCGAGAGTAACGACGAGTAAAAAAATAAAGCTTGCAACAAATTATTCTTTACACTAGTGTACACAACCCGTCATAAATAACGAGATTGGGAAATGTCTGATAAAGCATGTAAATCATTTGATTAGTTTGGTAACAAAAAAACTTTAACTCCCTCGTAAGCCACAAACAGTGTGGGACGAGCATCTCTTTAACACAGACTCACTACCACTTGAATTTTCCTTACACTACTAATCTGATACTCATTATTGCCAAATATTGAGTCCCAATGATAATTGCAATTTATGAGTTTTATTTCAACCCGTAAGGTAGTGAAACCCTTATCACAGATGCACTCATCAAGTAATCCCTGCTAAGCCGGTCAAACGTTTTTATGGTCGCAGAAACAAAAAAACAAAAATCTATGTATTAAATAAATATACGAACGGCTATTATAATGATCAATAAGGGGACTAGCAGACCTGTGCAGTCAAAAGTGATGGCCAAAACTCAAATTTCACACACCTACATTAAACGTGCATAATTAATTCATTTGGTAAACGTTTAACAGAGGTCATTACGCTCCAAATTCATGAACAACTGAACGTGTGATGAAACCGATCTAGGTTTCACTACCTCTTGAATGTCCTTTTATCGTCCAGATACACACACGAGTTCTGTAAATAAGTTAGGGACTTTATGGCATTACTACAGTAGATGCTACTAGGTACTTGCACAAAAAATTTTGGATACTAAAAACTTTTTTTATTATGGTAAGAAACTGACCTTGTCGATGTACTTGGGCAGCAGGTCAGCAACAAGCTTGGAGCAAGCAGGGGAGTGCTCAGACGGCTTCACCACCACGCAGTTGCCGGCAGCAATAGCGCCTGCAACACAGAGCATCGTCAACTTGCTGCGCTCACAAAACGTGGTAACTACGGCTCACTTATTTTCTGGACCCATTCTTTCCAGTCATCAACAGGAAAATTATCAAGGTGATATATATTTCAGTAGTTGGTAAATTACAAGGCATCACAGTCAGAGATGAAGAAATAGCCTGTTTAAACACTTTAAAACTCTAAGTTTTGTTCATTTGTTTGCTTGGACAAGGTTTTGTGATTTTGCAGAAGATTTTCATTTGGTAATACCTTATAACAAATGAACTTCCTGCATGCGCATACTAAGAGCATTGTGAAGAATTAAAAATAAAAAACAGCTTTGATACAATTGAGACGTTAGAATTATAATCTAGGAAGATAACTGTGATAACACACAATACTCAGGAAACCCTCACCATGATCTTTTTAGAGGAGATCTTATATCTAGGGGCTAACCCAAAACTGAGCATGAAACTTACATCTAGGCTCTCTCATGTTTTGTAGCGCTTGTACAATACAAATGTCAAAATTTTATTTCTTGAGACAGTCAAAATGACCATGTAGATAGGAGTTATCATGTTTTATCTTGCAATTATTACAAGAACACACATGATTAACATGAACAGGCATGTTGAGTTGAACATCAAAAAAGTAGAGCAAACTAAAATAAAAGTGTGCTCAACAAGCACGAAGAACAGAGCACAAAAACAATGAGAGAGGAGGAGAAGGTGAGGGAGGGAGGGACAGACCCGAGAGTGGCAGCAGGGTGAGCTGCACAGGGTAGTTCCAGGCCCCCATGACGAGCACAACGCCATACGGGTCATTGTAGATCATGGGCTTGTCCATGATGGTGAGCAGTGTGCGCTTCACCTGCACTCACAAACATTTTGCATTAACATGCAAAGTTTACATTTGAGCAGCATGTGCTTCACCTGAAATGTTTTGCATTTACATACAAAGTTTACATTTGAGCAGCATGTGCTTCACCTGAAATGTTTTGCATTTACATGCAAAGTTTACATTTGAGCAGCATGTGCTTCACCTGAAATGTTTTGCATTAACATGCAAAGTTTACATTTGAGCAGCATGTGCTTCACCTGAAATGTTTTGCATTTACATGCAAAGTTTACATTTGAGCAGCATGTGCTTCACCTGAAATGTTTTGCATTTACATGCAAAGTTTACATTTGAGCAGCATGTGCTTCACCTGAAATGTTTTGCATTAACATGCAAGGTATATGGTAATCACCAATTTAAAACAATGTAAAATGAGTGGTTTATATCATCCTATTCTTGAATCATAAGTACATGTAGTGCATTTACAACCAAATTAAGTAACTCAAGTGGCTTATTATACCAATCCCAAAACATGGATACTAATACCAGATTGTTTGATCAATCATAAACAATAGACCTCAATCAAGGCTTGATATCCCTGATGCCAGAAATAATAAATGGAAAGCAAAGCCAAGAAAAAAAAAATTGGCACACAAAATTAAAAACAAATCAACCCACTGCAATAGCAGTCATCACACTACAAAGCAATTTTCCCTTTCAGTTAGTAATGCTTCCTTACCTCATTTAACAATGAATTAGTGCAAGAGAATGAATAATGCACATGAATGTTTAGGCTGAACATTTCGTTCTTCCAGCCTAGCAACAAAAGGACAAATGCTACCTCTGATCAAAATGAAACACAAATGAAGAAAAAAGGAGTTTTTCAATATTCACCATTAAAAATAATATATTATTACATGGTTAAGAGAATGAAATTTACCTAAAATGTTAGACACTAATTCTGAAGAGATGAAAACCTTTGCACAATTTTCACCTATATAAAAGAGTTTTGGAATCTGATGCAAAATATCTAGAACTTTCCTCAATTTCCAACCAATAACTTCAAGCTAAGTCATTCTGCAATAAGATATGCAGATTGATAAGACAGAGTGGGAAAGTATAATGCTTTTTGTATATGTGCTCTCCATATTTCAAGGTAATGCAGACTTAGTGTAACACCAACTCAATAAACTTAAGAAACACACAAGCTAGTTAAAGTGACTTACACTAAGGGCAAATTGTGCTAATGAAAATTATTGTTAGAGCTCACTAAACTCTAGACTTAACTACATTAACTAAAATATTAGTTAATTTTTACCTGATTTATACCTTCTCAGGCTCAAGCCATGAGTATTTGCCCTTCATTGTGTGGCACATCAATTTTCTACTCTAAATTTGAAACAATACCTTCTCAGGCGCAAGCCATGAGTCCATGAGTATATGTATTTGTCCTTCATTGTGTGGAACATCAACCTTCCCTTTAAATTAGAAACGCTACCTTCTCAGGCTTAGCCCAGTCATCAATGCGGTGAAGGATGTGGTCGATGTCCCCAATGATCATGTTCACTTCCAGCAAGACACCTTCGTGATGCGACTGCAAGATTAGGGCATAACACATCTCACATCAGGCAACAGAGGCAGTCACTGGTGATGAAAAGCAAGTTCATGTTTGAGAAGACAGACATTAACTATAATGAATTAAATTTTCTTGTTTCATTTTGAAGCCTCTCCATGATCACGAGGCAATATGAAAAATATGGAAACAAAATTAGAAGTGGAGTCAGAAAATAACAAAATTTTTAATTGCATTACATTTAGAATATTTTGTAGAAAGTTTTAGCACTGCAAAAGTTACATCTTATCAACTGGTTACACTCTCTCTATACAGCAAAAAAATATCTTCAGTAAATACGGTTGTTTAAGAAGTTCACTAGTATATTTGTGCTATCCTAAAATACATTTAGAACTACAAGAGACAAAAATACTTTGTTAATTTCTTGAAACTTGATAAACATAAGATTAAGAAATAAAATTTTGCATCTCCATGAGACCATTTTTATGAGACTAAGCATTCAGAATTTCATTTTTAAAAGTTGTTCTACTTTTTGCAATAAATCATTTCTTGAAACTTGGCCTGAATTTTCATCATTGTCTTCATATATTCATGATAAACTGAAATTTTCAGATGCAAATTTGCCACATTTAAGATATTAAGAATATACGTTTCAAAAACAACCTGAGCCCATTGGAATCTACGGTAAATACTCTGTAAACTCCTCAAAAATTTAATGAGAATTTTCTTCACGGCCCATGCCAGCCCTGCAGCAAGGCAATGAAGAGTAGGTACCTACCTTGTGGAGGTCTTCTTTGAGAGCAGCACAGATGTCATCCGTGTGTTCAATGTACATCTTGCGCAAGCTGCGCAGCTGCTTCTTCCTGAACTCCACATCCAGAGTACGTCCTGAGTTGAACACCTCGCGCACATCTTGAACAAGCTGCAATGCAAAATTGCTACAATTCTCAGTTGGTCATGGTTTGGAGAGGAATTTGTACCATCAGCACAACACCTCTTTTTTGTCAATCATAAAGTCAAATCAAGCAAGAAATGTACTGTTACAATATTCTTGAAATAAAGTTCTTTTGTAGGCGGAGCCCTATTTTAGCAACACAGTATCAATGCTTTGACTGATGGAACATCCCTTTTGCAGAATTCCTCACATCTGCAATATGGCAAGCAATCTTACTTGTTGATTTTCAAACCAATGTACTGGTGTGGTTAGTTTTGGAAACCAGAATGTGAGGTTTGTGACATTGCAAAAAAATATCCATTTTCAAAACTGGCTGAACATTTGAATTACCTATTGAAAGTACTGTTCTTTCCCATACATGCTTTGATTTAATGAGTTTTCAATCCATTTTACAGAAATAAAGTTTTAGGGGATATTTTCTGTCTCCCAGTACACTCATCCCTTGGTTTTACGGATCCTGTTTTAGCAGATTTCAGATTCTAGGGACGAATTCTTGAGCTACAGATTATATTTGAAAGTCGCGCGCACCACAGACAAAGTCCGTTAGTTTCAAAACTGACCACTAGGTGGCGGGCAGTTGCATTGTTGACAACACCATTTCAGGACCTGCATTGCATTGCTCTCAATCTCTGCCCCTTTTTTCTATGTTGTGCTGACCAGTAATATATATACACTTCACCATGTCATCTGGAGCTTCAGTAGAAAAAAGAGGTTTAATTTAACCATGGCACAGAAACTTCATAAGGAAGTTGGAAAATGGCGCGCCCATGAATGGCACGTCTGTGATTAAAAGTACAGTTCTTTCTCGTTTGTAATGTTATTGTTGACGTTAGCTACTCATAACGTACCGTATCTGTCGGATGCTTTGGACAATCAGTACTAACATACAGGGGTTCTCCCCTTTTTGTCCGTAAAACCAAGGTATAAGTGTACATGTAAAATATGAGACAATCTAAAGGTTACACTCATATTTCATCCTCACCTGCTTGAAACTCATTTTAGGCTGTCACAAGTGTACCAAATAGAACTGGAAATTTTTTGCAAAAACCTGTGGCTATGTTAGTTCTTCTGCAAAAAAATAATTTAGTTACAAGAAATATAGCAATATAAAAACAAAGTGCAATATATAAACTGTAATCAATTTACATTCAAAAGCAATCTTTGACTGAATCAAATAAAGACTTGTACTCACAGCATATGCACATGAGATAACAGTAAAAACTGGAGGCATTCAAAAGGAATGAGAATTAGCAGGCAGGGGTCTTAACAATTGGATTAGAAGGAAATTATGTCAGCTTGATTTGCAATAGCGTAGACATTTTATACATACCATAAATCAAGATGTCATGTATGGCAGTCGAAAAATGTTGAACACATGGCAATAAAGCGTTCAATAAAGAACAAAAATAGGTAAATCAATGGACAACAAAATTTCCAAAGCAAAAATGACAGCAAATAAATGCTGCTTCTAGTATTAAAGCAGCAATGGGAACTTTGAAAAATATTGAGTTCCATTGCAGTACTAATAAGCTATACAAGGATAAAATATTAACATATATCTCAAATGCTAAAAAAACTCATTGCTAATATGTAAGCTAGATTTGCTGTGCTTTGTTGCGCCTGAATTATGTAAATCTGGTTAGCTTGAATGAGAAATAATGTTCTTGCTCACAATATATGGTCAAATTTAACTTTAATTCTATCGCAGAACTTAGAAATTTGGTTCCCGAGAATCACTAAAGGAGCATATTTAAGAAATTTTTATATTTTAAACAATTTAAACAATTTATTTACCACAGGTGATACAGAGATAGAATGTTTCTTAAGGCTAGTACAATGATCAAACTAGAGTATAGCTACCTGTGGGCCCAAACAAGTTCAGCAACTTCTAGGGCATCCACATTATTCTAAGGTGTACAATAATGTTTAACCTAATTCACTTAACCTAGTTTTGCAATAGACTGATCACTGTAATAATTGACATTTAATGCTGTATTTTACAATATAGGTCAAATCGGCTTTATTTAACAAGCAATATATTCGATAAAACTGTTATGAACAGACTGAAGATCGGTTATGTTACCTATGGTATATCACATTATTTGGACCAGACATGTATGAGGCATGATGTGACTTGATGGTCTCACACGACTAGTATTTTGATAGGAAGTGAGATTCAAGATGTCTTTTGAATACTTTGTAAGAATTCCTTTCACGGATCTCCGCAGGTATTGAGTTCCAAGTTTTAGTTCCAACGAAGAGGATACTGTGTTGCGATCGGGCCTTTGAATAATAAGGAAGTAAGAATTTACCTCTATTTTGCGTTAAATGTTCGTGATGAGCGGTTTGCGCAGTTAATAATTGTTGTAGGCTATTGTCGCCATCATTTCTTAGTGTTTTGTAAATGAAATTGCAAACGGAGATATTGTAGAGATCCGAAAGTTTAAGTATTTGTAAATTTTTGAATGAATCATTTGTGTGAGCGTTATATTCTAGGTTCTTTACCGCTCTGATAGCTCTTTTTTGCAGAGGAAAAATTTTATTGGTTTTATTTTTATCAGTTCCGTGCCAAGCTTCTATTCCGTATTGCAAGTATGGAGAAATGAGCGTTTGGTAGATCATTTTCAAAGCTTCTTCAGGCAGGAAAATTTCAACTTTATTTAGGATTCCGATAGATTTTGATAATTTAGAACTAACATGAGCGATGTGCTCTTTGAAGGTCAGATGTTTATCTATTATGATGCCTAGAAATCTACATGAGTTGGTTTCTTCGATTTCACCTTCGCCAATTTTAATGCATGGGATAGATACATTTTACTTGTATGAGAATGTAACTTTTTTTTTTTATCGATATTAAGGCTAATTTTATTAGCTTTAAGCCACAATGAAACGTTATGAAGTTCATTATTTATACTCTCCGCAATCATAGCGGGATTTTGGTTCGGAAGGACATCAGAAAGCGTACTGTCATTGGCAAAAAGTATGAATTTGAAGAATGATATAGATTTAATAATATAATTTATAAAAATCAGAAATAGGAGAGGCCCAAGAACAGATCCTTGTGAAACTCCATGGCTAATTTTCAGTGGGTCCAATTTTGCGTCGTCAATGACAACGTATTGCTTCCGATTTGTTAGGTATGATCTGAACCAATCATGGGCAACCCCTTGAATACCATAACAGTGTAGTTTCGAGAGTAATATTTTATGGTCCACACAATTGAATGCTTTTCGAAAGTCGAGAAATACAGAGAAGGCAGGCATTCCTTCATCTATATTAGAATAGAGGAATTGTAAATGATTTAATATAGCCTGTGTTGTTGATTTTTTTGAGCAAAAGCCGTATTGTTTATCGTAAAGAAATTATTATAGATTCCTGTTTTGTTGTGGCGTTGTACGACATTTTGCTTGTTAAGGTGCAATTTTTGAGATATAACATGAATTATATTCAGGTGAGAATAACATTATATAGTTGGCTGCGTTGTTCCTACATTGTTGGAACATGCGCAGTATTTCGGCGGAAACCATCAGTGTCAGCATACCTAAGTTAAGTTAGGTTATTTTAGTTTTATTTAAATTAGTTCAGGCTAGTTTATTAAACTAACCTAATGTTACCTGATCTAATCTAACCTATTGCCACGAAAATATCATATTACAGCATATTTACGTGTTTGTTTCTTGACTGTTATTTACAACGTTCCTATAACTTCCGAGTTTAAGGTCAATATGCAGTTTAATGCGCTTATAGAAATTAAAAATTCTATTCCAAAGAATCACTAGAGGAACACATTTAAAAATGTTTTACAAGAATGACATTCTGCTTGCTGATGCGTAATTTTTATGTTATGCAACTTTGAAGTTATAGGAACGTTGTATATAAAAGTGAAGGAACGGACACGTAAATATGCTGTAATACGGTATTGATGTAACACTGGGTGAGGTTAGGAATGTTAGGTTAGTTGAATAAACTGACCTGAAATAACATAAATCAATCTCAATAGCTTACCTTAACTTACCCAAACCAACGCTGTTCTTCTACCGCCAAAAAGTGGGCGTGCCTCGCCAAAAAAGTGGGCGTGCCTCGCCAAAAAAGTGGGCGTGCCTCGCCAAAAAAGTGGGCGTGCCTTGCCAAAAAAGTGGGCGTGCCTCGCCAAAAAAGTGGGCGTGCCTCGCCAAAAAAGTGGGCGTGCCTCGCCAAAAAAGTGGGCGTGCCTCGCCAAAAAAGTGGGCGTGCCTTGCCAAAAAAGTAGGCGTGACCCAATAATGTGGCGACTAAGCAACCGACTATTTAACGTCATTCCTATCTGAACGTAATTTTAGTAATATCTTTAAAATGACGCAACAGCGAGCAGAATGTCATTCTTGTAAAACGTGTTTCTTTAACGATTCTTTGGAACCAAATTTTTAATTTCCGTATTGACCAAGTTTAATAACTCAAAATTTTGCATTAGCAAGCAAAAGGTCATTTCTGTGAAATGTTCTTAAATGAGTTCCTTTAGTGATTCTTTGGAACAGAATTTTAAATTTCCATTAGCATTTTAAAGTAAAATTTGACCCAATATATGGCTGGTTCATACTCAAAGCATTTAATTCTAACTGGATAATTTACCGATTGATTTACAGATGGTCTCAAAAAATTAAATATACTGAACTGTTAACAAAATTTACATTCATATACTTCTCAGTGAAAATTCAGAAGTGACAAAATGTTTTTGTAACATTTAATCATTTCTTAGATTTAACTGAAAGTTTACTTCTTAACATGTATGGCCATCAGAATACACAGAGTGATATTTAATGGTCATTATTGAACACCAGTCACTAATATTGAAGACCAATATCTAAAAATGCTTCAATTTTGATAGAAAATTTTTGACATCCAATCTAATTATTTTCATTAGCCTATATAAAAGTCTATGGTTCAACAACTACAAGTATTCATTAATTGATTACATTTTACATCAAGCTTAGTTTCTGAAAATGATCTCTGAAGCATCACACCCAAGAAAAAGTTTAAAAAAGTAAACATATGCTGGTAGTAAAAATTCATTCAGATTTATGATTTTCCAGGTGCAAAGTTATCATCCAGTTACCTAACATGGGAGCAAAGAATTTCTTTCATCCTCACATTTTTTTCTTACAGAAGACTGCAGCTCAGAACCTCAGTCTCTATTAAGCATCTAAAGCAACATAACACAGTGCCACAAACAACAGATGCTTTTGAATTTTCATTTATTGGTCTTAACTACAGCAATCTATAATAATGTAGACTTGAAAACTAAATTTCAACTTGATCACTAGATAAACATTTGATTGTCTTGTAGTCCACAGAATTACCATAGTAAGGTGGCAAGGATACAAAATTTAAGGCTGATCAGCAACTATAACAAAACCTGCGCAATTTGTAACAGAAATTTTGAAAAAAATGGCATGATAAAATACAAGTTTGAAAATCCGTGCCCATCATATTGCTTCTTCTTCTTAATCCAGGATCTGGAAGGATCTTGAAAGTCATCGGTTGGTCTTCTTCAGCAGAAATCCGTGTAACCTGACAGCTTGTACTTCAGCAGGGTTAAGCATATCCCCCAATACTGCAGCACTTTTCTCTTGAGTCCTCAATATTGCTAGACCTCTCAAGCTAACGTCTGCAGGAGCCGACAGCTTATTGTTTTAAGATAATTTATTATGTTAGACACAGATGTAACACGGTCAAATTCAAAACATTTATAGTAGCTTACATCTATTAGTAGCACCAAGGAAGTTCACCAAGAAGCAGAGAATTGTGAATTGTACACAGGATTGATATTCACCAAATCCTAAGACATTTTTCAGATTCAGTTCAAGGTTAAATTTTAAAAAAGATAGACATAAATGTAGTCTGCCAGCCCCATATTGTGAACAGTTGAGCATGAAGTGCTCAATGGTCTCTAGAAAATCCCACTCAGGGCAAAGAAGGCTTTGACACAGGTTAAATCTACTCAAATGAGAAAGAACACCAACGTGATCAATTTTAAATTGGCTAATAATACACGGAAATTTTCTTGACATGGCATCAACCAATCTAAACTTTGGTCTGTTACACAATTCATACGTAAATCTTCTTTTCCCAGATCCCCTCACTTGATTTCCCCAACACTCACCGCAGTAGTCCAACATTTTGTTTTTCAGTTTGCCAACATGCTCCTCATAACTAAGATAAGTGAGTACTGATTGTGGGTACTGATTTAAAATTTTGGTGACCCATTTTTGCACACCAGTCCGCTATCTCATTTCCCATTCTGCCTGAATAATCAGGCATCCACTGTAACTGGGTCTTGTTATTCAACTGTTCAACAATTTTTTATAATTTTTCTATTAAAAATCTCATAGGTAGGGTTATTCAAGTTTAATATAATATCCAGAAAACATTTGGAATCAACAAAAATGACCACACTATGATTTGACAAGTTATCAATAGTATAATTTACAGCCTGTAAAATTGCAAATAGCTCTGCTCCTACAATTGAGTGACCTGGATTTAGGAGCCAAGGACATATTTTTAGATGTGGCACATAAATAGCAGCGGATGCTCAACCTGATTGCAGCTAGGAGCCATCTATGAAAATTCTATGGGAATTACAAAACTTAGATGTTACATAGTCTTCAAATTCATGATTTACTTCTGTTGCAACTTGCACCATCACATTGCCCTGGGCTTTCAATTGTTGTTGTTGGTCGGGGTGGAGGAAGATAGGTATTCCTCATAAAGTCGCTGGTTTTCTTCAGCAGAAACCCGTCGGACCTGGTCTCTTCAGTGCTTTTCCAAGGCTTGACGTGATTCTCATTGACTTTGAT
>JACJUY010002423.1:17000-27868 GCA_014220935.1 Platorchestia sp. MABIK | reverse complement strand
CACCTCACAGCAAACAAGAGCTGGCTACCAAAACTACCATCATAGAACATCTCACACTTAGGCACTACCTTTTGCATATACCAGACTAGTGTAGGCTTTCGCGCCATGCTAAGTTTCCACTTATTCAATCCATGCTCTTTTGTTTGCCTCTCAATCTCCTTTTTCCACCTCTTACAGTCCCACTCTGGTCCCTCACCTCCGACATTCACTAAAAGCCAGTCATCCACAGGTCTCCCAATTCTGACACGAATAATCTGTTGCATACTTAACTTCCTTGCATGCCCCCAACATACTTTCTCCCAATAGCTTACACTCAGATTCCATTCAAACTATGGAAGACTTGTTTGTTCAACACAGATTTAATCACATTAACTAAGAAACTTAGGTTAATCAAAGAATCTTTTTAAATTGAGGGAGTAATAAAGTAAGATTAAAAATAAAATAGAATTTAACAGCTTTTATCGAAGATCCGAGATGGTACTCATGGATGAGCGATATAAGCAGCATGAAACAGAAAAAAGATAAAAAAAATTTTCTAAAAGTTGGTTTTAAAGTTTAACACAAACCAATTTTTTAACAATTTCTTGATACAGTAGGCCTAATATCTAGTCGGTGGAAAAACAACAACAACAATTGTAATTTTTGTACCAGCGGTTGAATCAACTGAGAGCGAACTAGTAAATATGCACTATTTTACAATAGCTCTCTGCATGTTAAAAAAAATCATGGAAGGAAATAAAACACTCTACTAATTAAAGATCCTTTAAGTCATAATAATTATCCTAATATCTAAAACAGTGGTTAAGTTGTATCTGTCGCTTCCGAAATTTCTGCGCGTAAGAAATAATTGCTGACGTAGGCCTTTGTACTCTATTTTCATGGCGCCCCGTTTCTCGATTCAACGTTCAACCCCCTCTTGTTCATTCGGTGTCGGTTGCTTGATCGCGTTAGAAAGTGGATTACAAAGCATGATGTACAAAAATTTTACGTATGAGGATGAGGAACATGCTTTGTAAGCCAACTCTTGTTTTGCTGTGAGGTGTAAGGCATTGAGTGTGAATCATGGTCACGGTATACCGTGGTTTGAATAGACGTACATGGAGGTGGAATAAGAATTATAATCGACTAGTGTGCACGGCCCGCCAAAAATGATGGGATTCAATACCTTTCTTGAACAAACTCTCCAGACGTGAATGACTAACAAAAATATCTATCAGTACCCGTGATAAAAAATATCATTGTACTTGCGCACTGGTGAAACTTGTCTCACAGATACGGTCATTATGGCTATCTTTATGAGAATAAAAGAGACATGGAAGAAGCGGACTCCAAACAAATAAACCATGGGTGTTGCTAGGTGGTAGTAGGACCCGTGGAAATTCCCCGGACCCGTGGAAATTCCTAGGTGGACCCGTGTAAAAATTCTGTCAATATTACCTAACTTATGCTAGCCTATCCTATCCTAATCTAACCAAACCTATCCTAAACGAACACATCCTGATACAATTCAAACAGATCAATGCATGTTAAAGCCATCTTTTCATGTTATATTGAGGAATTTGGTATCCATGATACCGCAAACCCAGGCATCAAACGTGAAGCGGACACCAAACAGATATATAAATAAAAATATAAATAAACACACAACGGGTATTATTAGGTTAGATTGTGTCATCAGTGTGATATGGGAGTGGTAGAAAAAATTGAACATTTTGTGCTGGAATGTAGTAAGGATGAGCATGAGAGAGAGAGAGTGTGGGAGAGAGTTTCATGAATGTGGTGTTTGAGCAGTATGGAGAGAATAAGTAGTATACCAGATGTGCTGAAGATAATTGTGGTATAAGCTGTCTTGCTGAATTGGATCAGGCGTGTAACTTGAGTATCATTGAAACTATGAAAATTTTTCTTGTACGTGCCTGGAGTAAGAGACAGTGACTGGAATGAGCCAGTCATGTAGAGTGGACTGTGGTGACTCATCATGCCTGAGGATGGTGTTTTGACGTACAGGTTATCCCAGCGATACCGTCCAATGGCAGCTTGTGACAAGGATTGGTGGATCCTGAGTAGTTTATTGGACAAGTCTGGTACACAGGCGCTGAACTCTTTGAGTGAATACTGTGAGTATTGAAGATAAAATTGTAGGCCGTAACAAAGGCCTCGACGCTGTCGGCCCTCAACTTCAAGTTCAAGAAAAGAGCAGGTGTAAAATGTGTATCGCTTACTTTATTTAAGATAGCTATACGTTGAGTCCATGGAAAACGTATTTAATTAAATTACGTCTTCGTAGTGGAAGGAGACCTACAGTAATTCTTGGACTGTTCTCCAACGCGAAAGTTGGGGGAGCCTGCATGAGATATCTTACTTGGAAAAACGTAGATGCTGAGCCTCTCATAAAAAGAAACAAATTTTCAAATGGTTGATTAAGAATTGTTGGAATTTATTTTTCTGAACGCATTGAGGTGGAGGAATGAACAGAAATCGATTAATGCACACTCTTCAGGCTTCCAAGTCTTCGTGCTGCAAGGTGTTAAACATCACACGTTAGAGAAGAAAGACCACAGTCTATCACAGATCATTACTTGCAGTATTTTCACCAGAGTATATGCATATTCTCTGGTCATAATTGCGAGCAAAAGTGACGAATAAAAAACGAAAAAGAAGGATTCTCCCACTCATTGAACTTGCATTTCACTCATTTACTCGCTCCTCTTAGGTAAGACTCTGAAAAGCTATTTCTAAAATCGATTGTAAAATGAAGCAATTAATACTATAGTTTACATCAGCGATTCAATGAGCCGCTTCAAACTTTTTTAATATACTTGAAAATGATGTTAAAAATATGAATTCATATACTCAAAATTCAACCAATTGAATTGAAACGCAAAAACTTAATGCAGTATTATAAAACGCAAAAAGACATGGTTTTTGGATCAAAAAATGCGATCAGAAAATCCCCAAAATTTACGAGTACGTTGACGTTTGGAAACGATAAATTCGAACCAGTTGACAAAGTAAAAAACCTTTGTGTTTGGTTTCTCAAAAATTTCATATGACTTTCAAACCACAAGTCGTAACAATATGGAACAAAATTAGCGTAACCTTAAGGTTTTTTCAACCCGTTAAAATTACACTTGACAAAAAAATAGCTTATTGGTGATTCAGTCATTAGTATTATCGCAATTAGAATTTTTGCAGTCATTTTCATTCGTAGTCTTAAAAGAAATAAGCTTATTCAATAAAAATTATAAGCCTCTGAAACTCATTTGATACTTACTTAATACCCTTAACACTCATTTAACACCTTTTACTTTGGTAGTTAAACTTGTAATTTAATAATAAGGATAACCTGTAACCCGTACGGTTTAAGTAGCAATCACATATGGGCTTAGTCTACCCAGAATTGTTGTAAGAATCTTCTAAATGTTTGTGTCGAGCATCAGTGATGTGTCCACACCCATGGCCCGAACATCGGCACTATCATGTAAACCTGATAGTGCGCTTCGTCGTCATGTGAAAATAATGACGATATTTTAAGTTAGAACTATAATTCATTTATAAAGTACCTGTAGAGTAGTACTAGCAGTACAGTTATTAAGTTGAAATGCATATATTGCCCGAGTGATATTCGTTAGGTGTGTGTACAAGATACAATTCAAAGTCTTATATGATGGTAATTTTAGTAAAGACGTAATAAGTAGATACCTACGATGAAAATTCACATCCACACAAATAAATATGCATTTCTAGGACATTTAAATTGAATTGAGAAATCTCATAATGCTATTTTAAATTTTTAAGATAACGATATCATTCCCAAGTACGTTTAGGACTCATTTTTTAGAGACAATCGTGTGACACGCCTGTAACTCTTAACCTAAAGTGATATTACCAGACTGTCGAGCAGAAGGAATGTTTGCATCATTTACTAGCAAGCTGTTTCTACGACTACAAAAATTTAATTCCAGAGTTATTACAGGCATTCCTAACGCCAAGTTCGCTGTTTTTCATTTACAAGTAAGGGTGTGTGCACAGACTTTATTTTTCAAATAGGAATCGAATAGCAACACATCCGTACACATACACTTGAGCAGTATGAATTACGAGACGCTAGTACTCAGAAGCCCTAATGTCTTACGAGTATAAATGTTGAAACATCCTTTGCTGCCTCGCTGTAGGTACAGTCCGCACCGCACTGCAGCACTGATTAAACGCCCATGGTTACTGAACATGATACATGCCATGATACTGGTGACCTCAAGGGGCAAAATAGTTGATAAGATTATGCAAGAAACGATGATAAGAAAAGACGTTTCATCGCCAACGTAAGGAGATATGAAATCGCTCCTTGTGTTGTGTTCAGCTGCTCAGTTCTGCCAGGTACGGACACTTAGGTCACTCATTGGTTATGTCGTTGATTATGAAGCAGTTGGTTATGAAGTAATTTTTGGTTATGAGGGAACCGGTAATGAAGTAATTAGTTTTGTAGTAATTTTGGCTTATGAAGTAATTAGTAATGAAGTAATGCTTTGTTATGAAGTAATTTTTGGTAATGAAGTAACCGGTTATGTAGTAGTTGGTTATACAGTAATTTTTGGTTTTGAAGAAATTTTTGGTCATGAAGTAACTGGTTATGAAGTAAATTTTGGCTATGCAGTAATTTTTGGTTAGGAAGTAACTGGTTATGAAGTAATTGGTTATGCAGTAATTTCTTTATCCAGTGACTGGTTATGAAATAATTAGTAGTGAAGTAATTTCTCATGATAGCAATCTCATGTCACCCTTCAGTTCACATAAAGCTTAGCTCCTCGCATGTTGAAGTCCATGAAAACGACAGCACAAATTCTGTCCACGACCAGTTTTGTCTGAGGGCAGTGTGTTTCAGTTGGGATTAAAGCGATTGACACAAAGTCAAATTTTGCCTAATCTTTCTTTTTACGACAAACAAGTATTTTAGCCTAGCTTTCATAAAAATCAACGATAAAGAAAAATAGAAAATATAAATTCTGCTTTCCTCAAAATAGAAAATCAAATTGGGCAATTGACCAAGAAGTCATCTGCTCCATCATAAACATCAACTTTTCATGACCTCATTCAATCTCCGGGGATTGATCGTAACGCTGAGAGATGTTCATTGAAATGAAACGTCATTTGCTCGGCTGGAATGTCACGCGCTGTGTTAACAATGGCATAATGGGGGCACAAACTCCAAGAGACTCTCCAGTTATTAATTCAGTAGTAACGTATACGCCCCGTTAATAATGGTGGGATTAATAATGTTTAAGAAAGAATGAAATTCATTTAATCATGTTGGTAGTAAAATAAAATAGCATTAGTCTCTGATTTCTTGCACAACAGTTAAAAAGTAGTTGATGAGGGCACCCATGACACAGGCATCATTACCTCTTGATTTTTTCCAGAGTTAATCTTTCACTTAATGGACATCAAGCAAATATTTCTATCATACTATCAGTGGCCCGCGGCCCGCAACAACAACAACAACAATCGGGCCAGCGACAGTTAATGGCCTATTGTTGTTATTGTTGCTGTGATGCGTTGGTTAAAAATGACACAAAAACTAAAACGGTTTTGACCCTACGAACTTACTGGAGTATTCAGGATGGCTGGAAAGTTCGCAGTACAGGCATCGCATCGATACCCTCGCATCGGTCAGTATTCGCTGGTGCAATTTGCGAAGGTTACTGTCAGGCCATCACTCATGAAAGTTTGGTTCGTTAAACATTTCCATAATTTTTCATAATGTGTTTCTCCAGATATGGTGACAAAACAAATAAGTATTCCAGTGCAAATAATTTTAATTAAAATTAGAATTTGCAGCCATTGTGTGGCCCTCATGTATTCACTTTACAGAGCTGGGCGTCATTCCGACAGTGACTGTAACTCAAGACACTCTTTATCAAGTCCTTATAGGCTCAATTATTATTTGATTTGGTAGGGCACATTTCCGGAATAGTAATATTTGCAACAGTGCAGAGAGATCACCAAATCAACCAACCAAACTACCAACAAACAGTTGTTGTGTTAGGAAAACTACGAGGCCTTTTGCGCATCATATTTCTCAACATATTTCAAGTGAACATTAATTAACGTGTTTACGATTTAGCGAAGTTTTTCGTGGGTCTCTTGAGAGAAAATTAGGCCTACGCAGCAAAGGCCTCTGCTAATCGTATCTTTTGTACCTTCAATGTCAGCACAATCGGGCACATGTTTAAGCTACTGTGTTCCTGTTGCCACGAGCTCCTATAAATTTATATGTCTATTTGTGTAATAGATAATAGCTCTTTCGGTGCGCTGTACGCCATTCGACTCACAGAATATAGGGATGTCATGTGAAGGCCACCCACTCCCGTGCTTGTGTCGTAGTAATAACAGAAGCCAAACAACAGCTCTTACGAGCGCGGTCAGATCTTCCCGTATATGAAACTACTCGTGAACTTGGCAAAACTGTACGATTATTTCATGTCTATTTTCCACATCCATCATTCTTATCACTTATGATCAGGGTACCAGTGGGGCGTGGCCAGTGTTGAGAGTCACAGTTAGATGGACACGCAATGCTAAACACTGCTGTGATGTTCATAGCGGCTTTGGAGTTAATCTTTAGAGTAATGATCCTAAACTTCGGATCTAGAATGATCTATGAAATTTGAACATTTAAGGAGAAACTCAAGGTTCACGCAATCATTTACTGATATCTATATACACACAATATTCATATGAGTCAAATCCTTATGCCCTGCACAGAAGCCCACGGCTTCATTGCGTTTTTTTGTGCTCGGGATAAGTCTTTCAGAGCCTCGCTCTGATTTGTCAACCCTAAACGGCCCAAATGTCATTACTCATATTCCCAATGTGTTGGTTATCACGGCTAGGGGAAGCTCAGGACAAGAAAAATTTTCCTGTGGGAGCGGCACAGCGACTAAGTGCCATGTATATATATATCGGCTACCCAGGTGCAGTTTGAGATGAACAAATGAAGTGTTTATCACCAAATTAAATGTATGGAAACAAGTTATATCCATAACCATTAGTGACCTAACATAACCTCACTATATAGTACTAGCTAGAAGCAGACCTCATGCTGTAGTGTGGTAGACCTCACGCTATAGCAGCACCGACAAAGTATCCAGAGCGTTGCTTCGCTGCTCCTCGACCTTCCAGTTGCTGCTGACGCCGTGGAACAAGGCTGGTCAAGCAGACATTTCTGGAGAGAGCGAAGTAGTCAGTGTTATAGATTTGATTGCATAATGACTCTGTCATGTAGGGAATATTCTCAGTGTCGTCAGTGTTATAGATTTGATTGCATAATGACTCTGTCATGTAGGGAATATTCTCAGTGTCTTCAGTGTTCTAGATTTGACTGCACAATGACTCTGTCATGTAAGGAATATTCTCAGTGTCTTCAGTGTTCTAGATTTGACTGCACAATGACTCTGTCATGTAAGGAATATTCTCAGTGTCTTCAGTGTTCTAGATTTGACCGCAAAAATGACTCTGTCATGTAAGGAATATTCTCAGTGTCTTCAGTGTTTTAGATTTGACTGCACAATGACTCTGTCATGTAAGAAATATTCTCAGTGTCTTCAGTGTTCTAGATTTGACTGCATAATGACACTTTGACTTGGGGAATGTTCTCAGTGTCGTGGACTCATACATACTTACATCCAGTCTTTGGTGGTGCATGTACATGTTTTATTTATGCGCAGATTTAAGCAGGAGTCGTTCTTAGTAATTCGCGTAAGTGAATAAACGGAACTGAAAGCGTGAAATTCTGCGCTTTGTCAGCAGGTAGAACCAAAGAAAATCATTATAAATAAATAAAATAGCTGTTCTATCTGGCAATGTTGATATGTTCGCTTAAATGCACGCGTTAGATGGCAATAATTATTTACTTAATTATAGCTTGTTTATAGCATGATGACTATGAGCGTGTGCTTTTAACTAACGCTGCAGCTAGAGCGTGGGTTCGATATCTCCACGTTGAGTAAAGCTTCTGCACGTTTTTGAACGGCGTTTAACATAGTTTTTAGACTTCAAGAGCACAAGACTTAAATATATTTTCAACTGCGGTCACCGTGGCCTAGTGGTTGAGAACGCGTCCTTCACGGGAAGGTGTCGGCAGTTCGAATCCCGGCAGGGCCGCCTGGTGTTTCTCCCCGTTGGGAAATGGGAGAGCTCAGCCACAGTTCCCCACCCTACCCAAGTGTAGGAAATGGGTACCGGCTTGACCGGAGATAACCGTCATTGCATCCTGGTGTTTGTTATAAGGTATTTGAAAAACCAATGTACAAGATGATATACATCAGACTTGCTTGGAATAAAGCATCCTTTTAATCTGTAAGTCGCGAGGCCATCTTTTGCAATGTCAACTTTTTGAAAAGACGAGAATGATATATTTGTGTGCAAGAATGGGTTGCAGGGTGCTGGGAAGCTATTTACGTTCCTAAATGACAGCAAAAAATAAGCCCTGAGACCCAAGTGAATGTTACACTGCAGGTTTTGTCGTACGCCTTCTGCCGGCAAGTTTTTGCACGTCGGCCCTTGGGAAATTCGGCGATGCGTGCTTGTTTTA
Organism: Platorchestia sp. MABIK; assembly: GCA_014220935.1. Taxonomy (NCBI): domain Eukaryota; kingdom Metazoa; phylum Arthropoda; class Malacostraca; order Amphipoda; family Talitridae; genus Platorchestia; species Platorchestia sp. MABIK. The sequence continues at coordinate 19,278 of JACJUY010002423.1, read as the reverse complement.
GTTTGTGAACACATTTAAAAAAAAAGCGTTACTGGAACTTCAAGGGCATATCGTTAAAAAGTGGCCTCGCGAGTTGCACAGAACTTTCTGGCGATTAGTGCAAATCAGCTTTGAGCATCCCCGAAGTATTCTTCATCTTCGGGCAAGCCATTAATTTCAATCAGAATGACTTTCAGCATGAAGCCCAAACACTCAAACGTTCCTGGTGACAGTAAATGTAAAGCAAATTGTGCAAGTTACGATAAAAAAGACTCCCGTAAACGAACAATTTTAGTGCAAATAATGTCATGTTCCGAAGAGAAGCTTCAGAGTTTCACAGAGATTAGAGGTCACCGTGGGTCGATTTTCTTCAGATTTTGTGCGTTGCCTAACCATTCTTAGCCTTTTTCATCAGTAGACTTCTTGATATTTTATATTTGTTCACCATTTAATTGAATGTGAAATTAACGGTCTTCTACTGCGGTTTCATTCCAGTTAAAATTTCTAAAAACTCGACTCTCATAGAGAAGCTCTGATTTCCGATGTTTGAATGTTTTATAAATTAGTTGTGCGCAATGCGCATCGGGGTGAGCTGGAATCAAGAAAAAACAAAAAACAAACATCGGCATCTTAGGATGCTTTATTTTCAATCAAGCCTGATACATATGATCTTAAGCATTGGTTTTTCAAATGTCTTATAACTAACACTATATATAGGACACCATGACGGTTCCCCCGTGAAGCCGGTACCCATTTCCGACACCTGGGTTGAGTGGGGTATTGTGCTTGAGCTCTCCCTTATACCCAACGGGGAAAATCGCCGCGCCAGTGCCGGGATACGAACCCTCGTCTCCAACATGCAAGGCCGATCCCTCAACCACTGTACCACTGCGAGCAAGAGAAGATTATCATCGCGCAAGAAATTTTCGTATCTTCAATGTAGTAATATTTCTTTCCCATTAGTCACACTCAGCCATAAAAAAAAACAAAGTAATGCCATCATCTTTGAAGATGATTAGGAAGAAAGTTTATAGAATGAAAATGATCTTAGGATTTAAGAAATTGTGGCGCATTCTTACAGAAAATGAATTTAAAGGCACAGACTTAGTTCATAATCCCTTCAGAAAGTAAGTCCATAATTGTCTTATTTTAACTTTGTAAGTTTATCCAAATTAACGTGTAGAATTCTGTTTGGACTCTAATATCGTTGTGACTTTATTTTTTCGTAGCATTGATTGGTATAATGGTTAGTGAATGTAGTTATTCGAATTCGGGTTCAGAATTGCCCTAATGTAATTAAACAGTTGAATGACCCTTGGGCGAGGTTAAAGATTAAGCTGCCTTTTGTGCACAGTTAAGGTTAACTGGACTGGGCAGAAGCTCATTTATGCAGAGTTATACACAATCAAAATGATTACATCACGGCACCGTGAAACTAAAATTCAATTGAAAAAGAGGCAAAGGCTCTATAACTGAGGTGCACAGCAGAGGATGAGTTCAGCCAGACAACAATTTTGTTGTAAAACTCTTCTGAAGAAAAACCGTGATACATTGACATCTCCATGCAGCGCTCTAAACTTTCTAACAGTAACTTTGCACGGTGACGTGCTGACGCTACTTATTCGATTTAGTGATTTTTCGAAATTTTTTGTGGGTGGAGAACACCGTTTCAAAAAGAAAACTGAGAAATATGATGAGAAAAATGAAAAACTTGAATAAATCGATTCAATTTTCTCACTGAGAGAAGAAGAAAAGAAAAGAAAAGAAAAGAAAAACAGTTCATTTCAAATGAAGATGATACAAAAAGCACATCATTGGTTTTTGAAAACCTTTAAGAAAGGATCTCTAGTTGAAACATACACATGAGTATCGTAATACCCATGTCACTAGTCGAAATAAATTGTTGAGGTGCTACACACACATGAGTATCGTAATACCTGTGTCACTAGTCGAAACAAATGATTGAGGGCAATGTATTCCCTTTGGTTAAAGCTTCTGCCCAGCTTCTGCCCAGTCCAGTTAACCTTAACTGTGCACAAAGGGCAGCTTGATCTTTAACCTTTAATAAAACACAATGCATCATTTTTGGATCCAAAGATGCAATTAAAAAAACTTCAGATTTTGCTCTCGCGTTTGGAAATGATAAAATTAAGGCATCAGAAAAAGATAAAAATCTAGGTATCTGGTTCGATAGAAACATGTCTTTCAAATCTCACGTTGAGAATACTTGCAACAAAATTTACGGAACTTTAATGTTTTTTCATCGTATAAAGAGTATGCTAGACGAAAAATCCCGATT